>JAANSN010003338.1:0-19009 GCA_036850665.1 Dicranocentrus wangi | reverse complement strand
TGGACAAACTCGAGCCAATGTCAAATTTCAATATAATAAATTTTTGATAACCTGAACAGTAATTAAGGAACAGTGGCACACTAGATATTTTTTATTTCTTGAGTTAAGGTCCCCGTGTACAGGTAGCTCAGCGGCAAGTGAATGATACAAATGTATGGGCTGCAAAATGAAATCCTAAGACCTCGCTTGTCAACTTAAAAATACCTCGTATGCCTTACTATTACTATCATTTCATATATTGAAATGACTAAAAGTTGCACTTGAAAATCTTGACAAGGCACCTGCATATTCTACAAGAATCTCTCCTCTTTGCATATTATGTACTTTATTGAACGCGGCAAGAACACAAGTGACAATAAAATATAACCATGCAAAATCCACATTGGTTGGAATGCATGAATGAATGTAAGCATTCATAAAAGATATTCATTGAACTTTTTCTGAGCACTATTTTTTTCAACACAAGGTATTTATGTTTATTTCACAACTCCGCCGTGAACAGGAGGAACTCATGTCATGTCGATGGGATCATAAATGACAGAAAAATGACAAAACCAAACAACCACACACAAAGCATATTTTTTTATATACAGCCAGACACACCGGCTAGACCACGACATGACAGTGTAAATTCAACCACGAGCAAGTGGTTATTTTTTTGAAATTTGTACTACATATTTGCATTCATACAGCAATCCCCTGATCTCACAAAAGAGCAACAAAAAATCTCGAGAGAAAAAGTCTTTTTGAGTTTCTCCTTTTTCACAATTCCGTTTCCTTCGCGTATTTATGCGTGGTATTTAGTATGCAGTAAAAAAGGATGCTATCTAGCTTATTCTTATTGCCGTTTTATTCCCTCCCTGTCTTCTTCTTGATAATTAGCGTGTATTGTTATTATCCACTATATGTACTGCACACGAACAATAATAATCCGCATAAAACCTATACTTTAAATGCGAAAAGGAGAATGATTGGGAGTATATTATAGCTAATCACGTGTTTGTATGTATATACTACACTTTTTTTTGCACAACAATACTGATAATGATGACGACATAATAATATTTAATATTTTCGTCCTACTTATGTTCTCCAAAAGTTGAATTTTTTTACTAGATTCGCACATTTCAGACTATTCCTCAAATTGCTCACTTCTCTTCTCGTCTGATTGTTGCATTGTTGACTCTGACTTCTGTAAATCAAAAAAAGTTGTGTCGTTCCTACTTACTGCTGATGACTATAATGGTTGGTGTTGGTAGTTATTATGATGATTAAAAATTCACAATGATAAAAATTGTTCCTTGTTGCCAACTTGTCAAAGAAAAAAATCCGTCCTTCTCCTTGTGTGAAAATCCCTTTTTTGCCCTTTGCTATCGTGACTTTTTTGTTGGATTGAGTGACACAAGCGAAGCACACAAAGCACCTTTCGGTTTCTGCTATTTTCAAATGTGAGCATTATGCATTCGCGTAGTACTTGTCACTTTGCAAAGGTGTACCAACAAAGTGAACACTTGCTCGTCGCACTGCAACTTTCGAACCATAACACTTGAGAACACACAGGATCTTATTGTGAGGCACAATATCTTGTAAAAAAAAAGTTCACTGAATAATTTTAGGGTAAAAGGAAGACTGCAGCAGCGCATTTCAGAAAAACGAGCGGCGAGTCTCCCAAATGCACGCTTCTTTACCTGGCCATACCCATGTGAGAATTGAATCTGTAAAGTTGTCTTGTTGAAAATTATTTTTTTAGTGGTATTCTTACGGAAAAGATACCCTAAACGACTGACGATACAAGATAGATGCTGTGTGGTGTAATTCGTCCATACGTAATACACAAACAACTTGAAATATAACCCGACAATAACATATTATATATACAAAAAGGTAGTATGTGTGTTCTGGTATGTACAAGGGTATATATTTGAAGATAAGTACAAGTTTATTATGATTATGTGTATCCTTCAGCAGATCAACTCGGCTTGGCTCACACTTCGACTTTGTTCTCTCCTCAGGTAAGATCCAACAGTACCTGTACTAAATAGTTACCACTTTGCCACATGGACAGTTTGAGAGAAGTCGACGAGAATATCGTAACATGTAATATAGGACAGTCGGACGGAGAGGGTGAGCCACAATGAAAACCAACTGACTTTTTGAAAGGAGATGAACAGCGGTTACGGTCACACGTAGGTTCTCTTTAATTCCATTCTCCTAAGTTTTGTACTAAATAGTTACCACTTTGCCACATGGACAGTTTGAGAGAAGTCGACGAGAATATCGTAACATGTAATATAGGACAGTCAGTCGGACGGAGAGGGTGAGCCACAATGAAAACCAACTGACTTTTTGAAAGGAGATGAACAGCGGTTACGGTCACACGTAGGTTCTCTTTAATTCCATTCTCCTAAGTTTTCTACTCATCAAACTTGATGATGTGCCTTTTGAGCAAGTCCTTTTTTCAATTGATCCATGAACTGGGCAGGTAGGTAGGTATATGTACCCACTGACACAATCTTAATATGCTTATTATCCCGTCCTTTTACGTGCAATTGATATAATCCTCCAGAGCAGAGAATGAGAATGTAAAGACGTGTGATGTGATACGATTAAATGCTTATTATGCTTGATGGTCATTATATTAGGAATATTACTCTCGTAATACTTCTAGACTATACCTCCTCCTCTGTCAACAAAGGAGTTACATGTAGAGTGGAATATTTAATGGTTTTACATATTAAGAAGGTGCTGCATGTTAGAGTGCGTGATATAACACTCATTAAAAATATGCTCTACTCTGGTCAAAAACACGTTTTTCTACAAGTACCCATCCATCAGTCCCATTACTACTACATACTTTTGTTCTCTTATGTTTTATGATGTCGCAGTTTTGCAACTGGGGTATAATATTTGCTATTATCATTTGTTTCATGTACACCAATACCTATATTGCGCTTCTGTTTGCTGTTGCAGTTAGTTTCAATAGAGTCTGAAGTGACAGGGGAATAATGTTTATGTGGACAGGCTGTCTTTCCCGAAGCAAATATTGACAGCGTCTATTCACTCACTGCAACATACGATCAATTGAAAGGAGTAAGACGCACAAAAATCTAATATTGGACAGACCAGATTGTAATGATGATAGCCGTATAGTTTTGTTTGGAGTTGGTTTCACGAGTTTGAGACCTTTTTAGTTTGTTTATCTAATCACTTGGGATGTGCAACGAAGATTCATTACGACTTTGATTACTTTTGAACAAATCCAATATGGGAATGTAATTCAAGGAGTTGTATGATTATTTTATTTACAGGGTCCACTCGGATCTGTGAAATTCCTATTGCTACATTACCGTATGCAGGGATTTATCATGGAGCGAAATCAGTGTAACTTTCAGTTTCCCACTGAGAATCCAATCCAAATGAAAAAACTTGACAGACAGAAAGAAATCGAACACCTCTCCCCACTAATCGGCTATATACAAGGGATTGTCAATGTGGATGATACAGCACTTTCATACAGTACACTTTAGGATTATTGTGGACTGTCGAATAGCTGAGTGTGATTACAAGTTGCGTAACCTTTGAGGAGGAATTGATTGGATTACAATTACGAGTTGTGAAGATCACGCGTTTAAAAGAACGTATGAAATTGCTCGTGTGTGTGATACTGTGTGTGCAAACGTATCAATTAATATATCATTCCATACCCCAACCTCGACTGTAAACGTGACCAGTTCACAATATGAGAAAGGGATTTTCGGCAACCACACAGTTGAAAGGGGTTGAGGCAATACTCACTTTTTTGCTGAAAGTAATTTAGATTGATTTGAAATTCAATCAAATTACTATGAATTTTATACCAAGTGCACACACAGCATACATTTAAAAGCACGGAAGGGGGTGTTTTCTGTCTGGCCTGAACTTTAAATGAAATATGTGTGGCAAGGAAGATTATTAATTAAAAGTTGCGAAATCTGGGAGCGATGACAAACCCCTCAAGAGATATCACGATGGGGGTTTGGTCCGTACTTTGACATAAAACACCCCTATGCCAATGCGATTTTTTTTTTCAGAAAAAAAAGGTAGAGCACACAAACAAGTTCTCTGGATACAACATGCAATTTGCCAAGGAAAATTAAAAATGGACCACAAAAACGTCATTCGCCAATATTATGTAGCAACTCAATCTCATAACTAATGCGAAGATGTCAACACTTTGAAAACACCACTGACTACCATGATACCACAACACCTTACCTGTCTTGTCTCAACCTTCACGAAATACTACAAAATATATGTTTTCTTCCTTTGAGGAACGCAGCACAGCGCTCTGACTGACACCTTAGACAAACCACATATATTGGAAGAGACAAGCAGCCACAACAAGTTAGCCTCAAAAATGTCAAAATCCATACAAGACATCTTTATGAAATGAATAACATGAAGCTATTCACCTCGTGAATTCAACCAAGAATACACAAAAATCAAATTAAAAAGACGCCGGCTCAATGAAAGTCGTGAAAAACATTGATGAGGGAGAGAGATGTGCGAGGATCTGTATGGGAGAGGATCTACTTTTTATAAAAGAAAATCATATTGCAAACTGACACTATGCATGAGGAAACGACAAACCAACCAGAGACTTGTTTCCCACTTCACTCGGATACCCACGGAATGTCCAAAAAATAATATCATTATTAAGTTTGGTTTAGGTGTCGGATGATGATGATGATGATTCCCCTGCTGGTGGCATTAAAGCCTCAATAATCAACATCATCATGGTCAACATACGGCACAACACGGCATATCACATCACTGTCACGACAGGGTTCCCACTTCCACCAGACTCACTGTAGTTTGATTTAAAGGGGAAAAAATGAAACTTGGAAAAACACAGATAATTCACTATTACATAGAAATTCTTCCCTTGTTTCTATTGTACACATATGTAGGTACTAGGCACGTAAGGTAACGTGAAACGTAATATACTTACATCTGGCGTTTATTACTTTCTGTCCGGATAACTAATCGGCGTTTCACGGCTTTAGTGGTGCATATTTACTGCCAACTTGATATGGTAGAAATTTTAAGAAAGGGAGCAGTGAAGTGTGCTCCTTGCTAAATTATATGTGCTCTCTTCTCACCACCATTCTTCCATGAAGACTGCTGTGCTCGAATGTGACAATGAATATTACACTTCAAGATGACAAAAGCCACTGCCGCACTGTCTCGCATGTACACTAAATAAAAAGAGGAAGACTTCTTTTTTCTTTAAAAAAAGACCCGACTTTGACAGAACTCTTCTTTTTCAAACGTTGCCTTCACAAATAGTGAAAAACCCCAAGTTGTATACCTCCTAGCTTGCTATAGTAAACTCGATGATGAATCCTTACAGATTCAAATGTAAATGTAGAATGGATGTCAGTCACCATCAGTGATGTACTTTGTCAAAAGTAGACAGGAGCACACACCGTGTTTTTTTCACACTTGATGACTTTGTCTCGAAGGAGGAGGAAGGAAGGAGTTTAGAAGAAGCTGGTGTTCTATGGGACTGCTGCTGGGTTGTCAACAAGACGTACACCAGTAAGATGTGGTTGTTCACTAGCTGTGCAGTGCAATCATGAAAAAAATGTGTTTATCTTATTTGGACTTCACTTCATTTTCACCTCACTCCATTCACTACTTGCTGCTGTGGGCTTGTTTGCTTGAGAAACTTTTGAATATTTTTTGTGGATGGTTGACAAACAAAAAAACTGACAATTGACACCTTGTCTTTTTCGTTTACTTAAGTAATGCTGGGGATTCTAGAGATAAAAAGATACCACCACGAAGAAAATTATGTGCTCCATCAGCAACGTTGCACTTTACCACGATATCTTTATCACCACCACCACTTGATTCCACCTTGCACTAATTTGCACACAACTTTAAATCCCTAGTGTACCCATCCTTCCCACTTTGGCTAACAAGGGAATGATGATGATACAATCTGGAATTTCCAAAGATCCAAAAAGCACCTCCAGTAACCGGCATCCTATCACACTCTCAAAGAGATACTGACAACTGAGCGATAGGGTGAAAACGTGAAAACCTCCCAAGAGGAGCCACGAGAGTACAATAAACTACCTACCTTCCTGTAAGCCACACTGCCTCATATAATAATCACAATTAAGAACAAAGGGAGCCAATAAGATCAAGAGATGTTTTTTCTCCAAAAAATATTTTCAAGATATATAAAAGGTTGTTGCTGCCTTTTTTACTGCAGCTACATTTCACTTTTCCTTGGGTCGGTAAGCGGAGCGCAACGGCTTGCAGCAAGCCACAAAATAAAACCTACCCGATAGACTATGCACGCATGCTTGCCTCTATATTCCTTTAAAAAAATTCAGAACTTCCTTTCCGATCCCAGTAGCCATGATGAGCCAACCAACCCAACCATAATGCATTGTATGGCATGTATGGATGGACAGCTCATAGCATACACCAAAAAATATGATTATTCTTATTAAGTTACTTAAAACTTTAAGTACAAAAATGAAATGAGGTGGTTGATAAGAAGAGCTCTCAACTTTTTCAGGTGTGATGAGTTGGCTCGAGCTGAAAAGCCCCATGGAAAGGGAATATTATTGACGGGAAGTTAAAGGAGCAATTACTTGATTCACCTCGTGCAACGCTATCATATACGGATTTTGAAGGTACTTGACTAAAATGGGTAATCAAAATGTATGCCTACATTACACTACACTGTAAAGACGACCAGCCGACCGGATTCACCTGCTTGGTTATTGTAGTTTTATAAGACAGGCTCTTGCCGTGCCTGCTACTTATCTCGTGTCGTGTGCTTAAGACAGGATTTCCACGTGCCTTTTGACTGTATTACACCTTTCCTTATCTTTATGTCGGGTTCATTATGCCTGTACGAGTTGGTTAAGTTCCCTGTCAGCTTCATTTGAATTCGGCGACTTTTATGAAAGGATAAAGGGGAAGCGTATAAGTAACCACGGAATAATAAAAATTATGTGAGTGCTGACGAAATATGACTTGACTCGGGCCACGGGAAGGAGACAAGCTTGTGAAAAATGAGAGACCCGACTTAAGCAGGATATGAAGGTCACTGAATTATGCAATGGGTACAGACAAAATTATAGAATTTTTAAGGAAGAAAGATTGGAATCATCGTCATCAAAAGGAAATAAAATACCGGCTTAGTTATACTCTCCCTGTTGAATTTATGAAGCTAAGCAAACACATAAGTAAAAAGTATAACCTCGTAAAAAGTCTCTCTGTCTGGGAGCAAGCTGAGATTACAATTTATATAAAAATCCCGAATAATAAAGGACATTGTTCTCGTTGTGTGTGCTGCTCCTCAGGATTGTAGCATTATATACGGTATTAGATTACACTTTAATCCCTTTATACAAACATAATATGGGACAACAACAACCATTTAATAAGCCTCATCATCATTACTACAAAACTGAGGAAGAAAGGATTGAAGGGGAAAAGCAACCGTGCCAGAATGAAAAAAGCACGAGGCAAAAAATACTCGAAGAAATTGGCCCTATCCTCTGAAAACATATATACGTACTCTTGAACAAACAAACAGGCGAACCGAAATGAGATGGTTGCCATTTTTCCTCCTTTTTTGTTACGTAGTATTACACGCAATTTTCAAATGGAGTCTTGTAATCTTTCAAAATGTACAAAAAATGCGTTTGTACTCGTATTATTACGTCGTACATAGTCATCTTTAAAACTTTTTGTTCAACTTGCAGAGCTTACCTTGTGAATGGGAAATTAAAAGGTTTGGTTCATATCGAAATCAAAAGTAAGAATCGTAACATGTTATGACCACAACGAAAAAAAACTCAATGGGACGAACGAACCAGAGAGAATAATACAGGGTAGTACGGTTTTAACTTGACGTGCCTTTAAGTATACGATACCCCACGCTTTACTGATTTTTTTCCAAAAATTTTCGTTTTGCTTCGTCTCCTGAAATGATGATGATAATCATAATTGTAGTAAAGGTAAAGTACAATGAGGATGAGAACATGTAAAGTGGAGAAAAATTTTCAATTTTGTTTTGGTCTTGTGTTCTCTCTGTATCTCGCTTGCGAGGTTGCTGCTGGTTTATATCTTTGAGAGATCCACCTGTATCCGCTTCCTCCCAGTAAGCATGTTAAAAAAGGGATCAACGCAGAGTAGTAAGCATGCTCATTACATCAACTGCTTAAGCGTTACATTATATCATAGTGCATCAAAGACAAAAAGCAAGCAACGTATGCACTTTTCATACAAAATTCCATTACTTTCATGAAGATGATCTGCCTGGGTACTTCCACAAGTTCCACACTTGTATTTTTGTAACCTCAAGGCAACTTTTTTTCGGTTGCTAGTTCCGTCCCCTATTTAGACTCTCAAGCCTTGTTTCCCTTTTTCTGTTAAAGCAACCGTGTGTCCGCTCTCCATTGTGAAGAGAAACATTGGCATATTTTGAGAAAAGCTAGGAAACAAAAGGGGTTCCTCTACTTTTCCTACTGAATAGGAGATACCAAAGGTAGTACATGCATGTAATGCATCGTTGACGCCATTGTTAATTGAAGAGGTGTCTTTTACTATATATATGCTTTCATCATGTCAGTAGTCAAATGAAAGAGATCACTGAAACATCAAAAGGAAAAGGCAAACACCGTAAAATACAAAGAAAATTGAGCGACTTAAGTTCAATGAATTCCTAGCTGTAACTCTACTCGTAGACTTGACCATGTAGATTTATAGATTTTCAATGGATTTTCGGGAATTTTACTTTAGGACTGGATGGGATAGGCAAGTGGACAAGCCATACTAGATAGAGCCATACCCCCTGTCAACTAACGCTTTATTTGTTTAGGACGCCAGTTATCTTAACAGAACCTATTTTACGTAACAATTTCTCCATAGGTTTCCCCATTATGTAGAAACGACCGTAAAGCTGATGACGGTTTCTCAGTTGGAATTTCGACAAACTTCTTTTTATCTTTTGCTGCAAATACCAACACTCGTCGCTTCCTCAACTGCACTTGTATTTCTTTTGATTCTGACGATAAATAATATACAGTTGAGGCTTCTATGTCCTGTTACGTTATACGATTAAGTAATGTTACTTAAGGAAAACGACTAGGACACGTTACTCCTTTCAACTTGCGCTTACTCGGAAAAATTTTGATGGGTAAAAAAGAATATAAAAACTATGTTTTATACTAGTCCGTGTTTTTGCTCATCGTACATAACTATTTGCGTTATAACTAGCTACGTACATGTAGGTAGGATAGTGGTTTTAAACAAATTATATAATGAACTTGTGTGTTTTCGTAATTGTTGTTGAATATGAGTTGGTTTTGGATTGGCTTTAAAAAGATTTTTCCTGAGAGAAGGACACCGATTTTCATTGCGAGAAGAAGCATATTTTAACGAGTGAATGCAACTAAAAAGCTGGCTCACAGATGTTTGGCGTCGCTGCGTATACGACGTGGTGTGGTATTCCCTCTTTTTACCGCGATGACAGTTTTATTTCATCCGTTTCCCTTTCTTGATTTGATTTGTTGGAGAAGTTCGTTAGCAATTGCTGTGCACAACGTGAGCCTTTTAAAAACCTTACGGTTTTGGTTGCTTTTTTTGCACACTAAATGAAGTATCATCGGAGTGCTTTCAAGGAGGAATGTGTTTGCATACTCCTGAATACATTAGGTTGTGGACTTGATGAAGATGATAAATTTATGTTTAAGTTGCTCCTTAGATCTACTTGCCCCACATGGGGTTGAAAACTTTGGGATTTTTCGGAAGGTGAAAATAAAGAGGAGGAAATGGCGATTTATTCACACTGGTTTTCAACGATACTCTTGGGTGTGCTTCACAAGTATTGTCTATTCATTATGTCATAGTGGTCATGAGAAATGGCGACGGCTACGGAAGTACATCAAGCTAGAGAGAGTGTGTGTATGTATAACCGGGCTAAATAAAATCAGTATGGCACCCACAATCAACTCTGTATTTGCTACATATCCCATTACGCATTATTAGCATAATTTTAATATATGCAAATAAAAGGTGAACAGTGTGGGTGAAACTGTCCATCATTAGATTGGGATTTACAAACGATCAAAGAATATTTTAAAATGAAGCTGCATAAAATTCGGAAAAGGTTAAGGTGGGTCTCCTATTCAGTTTAGAGTAAAGTGCAGAGGAGAAAGGTGAATTTGGGATTTACATACGATCAAAGAATATTTTAAAATGAAGCTGCATAAAATTCGGAAAAGGTTAAGGTGGGTCTCCTATTCAGTTTAGAGTAAAGTGCAGAGGAGAAAGGTGAATTGTTGATGGTGCACATATAAAAATGATGATGACGATGATCACCAATTCCCGACACGATTCCTCCTTAACAAATAACGAGCAAACGTGCCTCTGCCTCAAGCGAGGCATAATCATGTTCGCCCTGCTTGAGTCATTAGTACGATACACAGAAGAGGAGATGAGGAGACGATGTGCAAAAAATATCGTTTTTCTGATAGGCATTTTCTAGCAACTTTGNATAACGAGCAAACGTGCCTCTGCCTCAAGCGAGGCATAATCATGTTCGCCCTGCTTGAGTCATTAGTACGATACACAGAAGAGGAGATGAGGAGACGATGTGCAAAAAATATCGTTTTTCTGATAGGCATTTTCTAGCAACTTTGGGCTTCTCAAGTGAATTGTGGTATAAAAGTGTACATAGTCGGGTATTCACGCTAAGAAATGTATGAATATTTTTGTATGTTCGGGTGAGTTAAGTAACATACTGTACAAAAGGGATCCTGACTGAATGACTGTCCGGAGACGACAAGTAGACTGAAAAGGTGCATAATGCGCACACGAATAACATTTTGGAATATATGGTCATTACACAGTGTTGGATGCCATGCCTGTGGGTGAGCGGCCATGTAAAACATGCTTTTGCTTGTGTAAAGGTCATTGAAAATGGTGTGAGGTAAGCGCAATCATTGTCTTGTCGCTTTTTCACGAGCGATACATAGAAATTCCTTTTAGCATCTTTTCATATCACTTGATCCAGTCAGTTTAAAATAGTATGCATAAAAGTGGCCATATCGCACCTTTTACATGCATGTCCTGCTTTATGTCTTGAAAAGTTGAATGAATACTTTTCTGGTTCTAGTTACAATTAGCTTTTAAAATGCAAAGTTGAAGGTGGACTAAAAAAATCATGACATTTGAAGAGGTGATAGATTCACGTATGCATGCATGTAAAATTGGTCATCACGAATGCAATCTTTAGTTCTCCACGGTATAACACACAATGCAATACATCAGGTGATGTAGGTGAAATGGAGAATTCTGTCGGAGAACGGGGAGAATAGCGAAACAAGCTGAATTTTAGTAGTGAAACTAATTTGAATATGAACACTAGCAAGTGAGTCTGGATGCACAGGTGTGGAGACCCCAATGGCGCTGATGGGAAGGAATATATTCTAGCATGAAACCTTTGAAACTATTATTTGTGGCTTCATGTTTGTTATTCAAATGCTTCAGTTATATTGTTTAATTGTCCCTTTGCAGCTGTTATTAGTCAAGTTTTAATAAAAGATGAAGGGCAATGTGGACACATATTTGTATGGTTATCAATTATCAACTTGAAAATTATTAATGCGATCTTTTAACCTTTGGGGAGATTAAACGGCACTTGTTCTAAGCATCTCATTCAAATGTGACCAAACATAAATGCACCCTAGATTTAAAAGCAATTATATAACGATGATATTTGTATGGAAAATAGTTATTGTCCCTAATGATTGTATCTACTATAAATATAGAGCGCGTTATAGTCGTAAAATGTCACCAGTTTCCAGTTTAACCAACTTTGAGGTTCACTGTAATACGAAGTTTGAAACATTTAAGAAAATTCGAGATGAAATTCATTCTTGTTTGCTGTGTTGCCGCCTTCGTGGCAGGAACCTCTGCTTCCGTAAGGCGTTATTTTATTATTCCCCTGCCCCTTAACAAAGTGCAATGCTATATAACATTTTTTGATTTTGTTTCAGCCCTTTTTGGATAGCTTGCCTTCCCTGCCGTCTGTGCCATTGCCAACCCTGCCTTCTCTATTAACCGAGGGACCAAGCTACTACCAAATGTTTAAGGCTGTTTCATCCATCCACTCTGCCTTGTCAAACACTCCTCTGAAGGCATTCCTCCCCTCCGTGACAGACATGGTTGTTGGGGCCCTTAAAGTCGCAAGTGCAGCTAAAGACACCTATGATGCAGTTAATAAGGTTACTGCATTCATCAATAATACTGTGAAACAGGCAGCGGACAAAGCCAAGGTGCCACTGGACGCTATCTCGCAGATTACTTCCCAATTGCAATCCTCCGTTGGACAAGCTTTGGGTGCAGTACAATCTACTGGCTCAGTACTCAGCGAAAATATTGCATCCGCTGTGCCTGCTAACGTTGGACAATCTTCAAACCCAAGCGGATAATTCTTTCGAGACAAAACAAACAGGCTATTCAATGGATAAAAATGAAAATAAATAGTAACTCTGCATGCAAGTCCTCGTCAGTTTCTTATCCGTTTCGGCGGTTTTCGCATATTTTGTTTTTCGATAATATCCATCCATTTTCCATATATAGCCACTATTGGCGTGTCACCGATTTTTTTAGGTAGGTAGATATGACGCAGCAGGTATTTTTATTTGTCATTGTACAACCGTCTTCTGCTCTGTCAAGGTTAAGATGGGCACTTATTTATAAAGAGTGTTATGTAATAATGTAATCAGTAATTCTATAATGATGTGCTTTAGAAAAATGCTGGTCATTTTTACTTCTTTTTTTATAAAAATTTACTAACTAGATATATGGCTGCATCTAGATACTGATCATTCATTATCGCAAGCGCATATAACCAAATTGTAATTTTAAGCTGGCATCGCTAGTATCCTTTGAGACTTTGATTTAAGCATACATTATTTTATTTTAAGTTAAACACTGTTCTGGCAGCCACTCCGCACCACACTCACAAGAAAGTCATTTAAGTCATGCATTTTCTTCTAGTTTCTCAAATATTTGTGGCTGTGGCCGCATTTCAACTGGGGTATGCACTGAATTGGGAAACCGCTCTGGAAAATACATGTGTGCCCACACAACCACTATCTAGCTACAACATGACATGGGTAATTATAAACAAACTAATTTGCAAAAATCACGTTTCAAATTACATGTTTGCATTTGAATTAGGTGGCAACCGTACCAAAATGGTATACCGTGTTTGGCAATCGGGCCAAAGTGTACAGAATAGTAGAAACGATGGTGGATGAAATCGAATTCGAAAGTCTTTCTGAACAACGACTTCGTTCGGAAGCTTGCATATTTTACATATTCAAAGGTCAAAAGGTGCCTATTTATGCTTTTGGAGATAAAGTAACTCAATATGAAGTCTTTCCTAATACATTACGACCAGGAGTGCTGGACTGGGCCATTGAAGGCTCAGAAGGAAAACTAAGTATGTTTTAATGAATTTTATATGTGCTACATGCTAAAATTGAAAAAACCAACAGATTTTTTTTTATTTTGTGCACAGGATATGTGGGAACGTCATATGTTACAATTACCGACAATAAGTCGTACATTGCCAGTGTCACAATCTGGACGGATGGACTTAAAGGATTCTCCGTTGCTTCTACAGAAAAGAAGCTGCCAACCCATACCATGTTGGAAATCAAAGATCACATGAGTCGACTCGGTTTTAATTCCAAGAATTTTATTACATTGAATTATGATAACTGTAAAATGCCATCCGAGTTGGACAAATCAGAGCTATAGAAAGGCAGGTAGGTATCGCGATTTTTTTGCATACCTCCTTCGGAATTGACTATTGACCAATGCTAAAGTGACAAGTTCTCTTTTTCTGTTTATACAAATTAGTGCAAATTGTGAGCAAAATATTAACTAGGGGGTGTTGCAAATATGGCATGTAATAATCATTCATCATGATCGTCGATTTGGTTATTTACTGGTTTTACAATGGACTTCACCACAGTTTTATTATAATTATCAGAGAAACAACTCTTAAAAGCTACATAAAGATAGCCTAAAGTTAGCAAACATGAAAAATCGAACTAATTAATGTCGAACCATCAGCAGCACAACTCATTCCTTCACATGTATTGTGGATTCTAACCACAGACTGTTTCTTTGATTTAATATAAATTGGATTTTTATCAGGTACGTGTGCAGCGTGCAACCTACAAGATTCATTTTGCACTTTGATCGGGGATTTTGAAATGAGGTACGCCCGTTTACAAAGTGTGTGATGATATTATATCTACTTGTATCCATTACCCATAAAATGTGTGCTTTTTTCTTGGTTGAAATTAAAATTCATGAAATAAACTAATCAAAATGATGTGAAAACGACTTGGCAAGCAGTTATTAAAACTGTTTCAAAGGTTTACCATGTTACATCACAAAAAACGCGAAGGAACTTCATTTGAAGTATACTACAAATTGTAACAGATATCATGTATCAAATATCAAAATATCCTCCTATTTCATGTCACATCACATCACAGCTTCAGGCTAAAATCATCTTTACTACATTTCTGCTAATTAAGTAATTATAAAACAGGATCTACCTACATGTAACCCACTTCATTATTACGTGTGCTTACCACGCACCAGTAGCACTTATAAATTAAAAACCGAAGCACAAGACAAGCTCAATCGGGCTTCCTGTTTAATGTGAATGTGAATGCAGTGAAAGCATTTCCTCATTTGTTGCTACTGTTGAACTTGAACTCACTGTGTAATTTAAGAAATTCTTTGCAATGATTCTCACACAATACACTCCACTCTTGTAACCTCATGTCATAACCCCTGGAATTTAAAAACCAATTTAAACAAAATTCCTGCGTGTATGAAAAATCCACGTTCCCGAAACGACGCAAATAACTAAGATGCTCTACGTGTGGTTGTTGGCTGAACATACCATTTCAAATTTTGATATTCTTTCTGCAGAATGTACGTTGTAAATATTCGATCACACACAAATATTACTACATATCTTATTTGAAAATGAAGAATGTTCGTGGACCACGTTAATCAAAAAATGAGTTATATGAGGTACTCGGACAATACAAGATATACCTATATGAAGTGTACATTTCCACATTACAATATTTATGCTGGCGAGTTTACTTATCTGGTTTTTCATGAACAAGTCATAAATCAGAGGTTAGTTTCAGGTTTCATTATTTCCATTATCTGTTTCTCCTCTGTGCATTGCCCTCCACAGACAACTTTGCCACAGTGTAAAAAGTGCCGACCTGTAAAAAAAGAGATTTTTCTGCCCACTTCTTTTTGTCACTTTGCAAAGCCCCAAATCCGAGTATTACAAACGCAAGGGCAGTTTCACATTTCATTACTTGCGGCTAATGGAAGGAGAGTAATACGTAATTACTTCAACTTTTATTATCGATGTGGATGATTGATGATATGTTAAATATCGCTTTTTAAATGATCATGTTTGAAACAAGGGATGTAAGTGATGAACAAGGTTTCACATCGGAGTAGTCATTATCATCCAGTTTGTCGAAATCAAATGTTATTGTACATCTTGAGAAAAATGTTTCAAATTACTATTCCAACTATTAGCAAGCATGCTTTTGTTGTGAAGTTTTGAAGGAAAAAAAATCAAGTAGGTTTTACAAGAAAATCAAGAATTCAACAATTCTCTAAATTACATTCTTTAACTTAATTGAAATGTGTTAATGGACCCATGTTACTTTGCTACGGAGGTAGCAAGCATAAAATTCAAATCTAACGTTCACTCTAAATTGCTTTATTCAATCAAATCTCGAGGAAAAATGACTACTTTCGGCTGCTTTATATGCTCCCCATTACCCATCCTCGCAAATGTCATAAACCTCTAAGTCGTTCATGTCGTTCACCTGAAAATTTCATGAATCATGATCATGCCCCTCATTTCTCCGGGGCTGGTTGCATTACATCGCTTAGGCACTCACAGTTCAACTCTGCCATCTCGGGTATTTTCTCGTAGTAAACTTTTTTTTATGAAAGTGAATTTAATTCCATGAAAATTGTTTTGTCTACACTGTTTTTGTGGGAAATGATCGTATAAGGAGGATCTACAACAGCAACATTACTCATGCTGTAAAAAAATTGAAAAATCCAGAGTTGCTCCCTTTTCAGATGAGGATATTTTATGCTCAAGAAGAAAACCACAAGAAATTGACAAATTATCCCCCCAAGAGTAAAACAAAAGAAAAGGCAGTGTAGACAAAGAACAGAATACATTATGGAAATACAAAAAATATTATTATGGAAAATGGTACATGTTCAGCAAACAGCTTTAACGCGTTTTTGTTATGGTCTCAAAGTGTCATTGTTTTTACCTACATTCTGTCTTCTCGTCTACTTAATGCCTTTTAACGGACGTTTGGTGTGTATTGTACAGACATTTTTTGTTGTCTTTTCACAATCCTCCCTCGAAGCAAACCTATGCCGAAGGAGTAGCACTGACAGACGGAATAAGTTCAACAACAAAATAGCTGTGATAAACGAAATCAGGGAATGTGAGGAGTTGAGAGCATACCGCATCTCTACTAAAATATACAAAATATCCTCCATAAAACCAATTATATGGTATAATATGTGGCTTTCTTCACGAGAGAGAGAGAAAATCAAGAAAAATTGTGGGAAAATGTGGACAAAATTCCCACAGAAGGTAACACTTCAAAAATTAGCTGTCTTCCCTTAATAAGGTAGCAATTGGAAGGGGATGTCTTGAAGTGTACATTATAAAACGTCATAAAAAAGCGTATATAACCCTAGAAAATAGAATCATCTTTTGAGAACAACATTTGAAGGTATAAAACCTACCTGTTGTTCGTCTTTATCATGAGAGCTACCTCTATCGACTAACACCTGCATGACTGCTCACACGCAAAGCTAACCTGGCAGAATCTTGATATTCCGTTTGCTCTTCAGAGTGCTATACCACTTCAGCTCATTTTCTCGAATACCAGTTAATAAATCTGCAAACGATAATAGCCATCACTAATTCTGTACTGTGTGGCATATCATTAATTAGGACTTGCAAAAATCACTTCCAGATTCCATCTCCTCAATAATGAGTCTAGAGGCCGTAAGATGAGGTCAATCATCCTGTCCTTTACAACAGATAGGGAAATATTATGTAAGCCTATCCACCATCCTGCGAATAGTATATAGAATCCTGCGTTGCTTTATGGATTGAACCGGATAATCCATTTCATGTTCTACAAAAGAGCTTCTTCTATCACATAATTTTTTCATACACGAAACTTTTTAATGGTAAATTAGTTTAGGGAGCTGTCCCGTAACACGTAGCATGTTAGCATTGATGCTTCGACAAACTAAACTCATTCACTTTTACTTTTTTGCTTGTTACAGGAATCTTGTTGCAAAGTTGCAAGCATACTGATAACGCATACCTACACGATACTACACTTTTCCTATTTGGCAAAGACCAGTTCCCAATTTTATGTTGAGATGATAAAACTCCCTCCTTCAATGAAACAGAATACTGCCAACATATATAAAAATACAGTATCATGTAATCAAGGTGTGTTCGTACTGTGGTGTTAACAGTGGAAGATACTGAAACTGCTCATTTTTCAAACCCATTAATATTATACGTGTTCATAAAGATTAACCTACACCAGGTTCATGAAGCGCTTTTCCCTCCTTGTCTTTTACCCTTTCAAATGGTGACGTTTGGCTTGCCCTTGCTGTGAAAAGTGGCTTGATTTGATCCAGCTTCTGGTAGGGTAACTACCAAATGGCGAAGATGAACGATGTGGAATCCAAATTGTGACTGAGACATTAATCACTTTTTTTTGTTTCTTGTTTTCACCGGGACGCCATTAAACATAGTGCACGTAAATACGAGCATCGTTCTTTTAAACCGGATTATTATGTGACTTGTTGCATGCAGTTCATACTGCAATCGAGTGAGTTGAATCTTGAGTTTTCATGAATATTCAAGAAATTGAATTCTCTTGTATATCCCAAATTTCGTGCAAAGGGTTTTGTGCAAAACAATTAATCCGGTTCCGACAATTGACAATGATCGATAATAAAGCAATTTACAATTAGTGAAAAACATGTTCGTCCATCGCAATTTGAAACGCGAATATAGGAATAAATATATACATATTATTTTCCAAAGTTGATTGCTGTTTCACCTCACATTCCAACTTTTTCTAATTTTATGGCCTACGAACAAACTCAAATGATCATAATTAAGATCTCATTGGAAGGAAACAATCAGTAATTTGTAGGTTCACAAGACAAGCAACAATGATCCGCATAACATTTAGCAGAATCGCAGCAACAACAATAGCCCGTCTCTTAATAATTACAATGCCTCAAACCGACATCACTGATATCTCAACTGAAACATAATATTAATAACTGACACGAAAAGAATATTAAAGATATCGTGAATAATGAGGTAAAGAAGAAAGGAATATTTGTATTTGGGAGAAAAGATTTTTCTAAAAAAGCAATTTGTCTACCTGCCTTCCTTGTGGTAACTTCAACTTGATGTTTTACTTCAGTGGGGTGAAGTCCGGAAAAAATTGATGATCAGTGCAGCTGTAGGCGTCCGGCCGGAGTGGGGCTTGGCTGACTGAATTGCAATTCTGAAAAATAAAAAAATAAATGAAAAATGTTTAAATCTCATATTCCTTCCAACCATGCATTTTTCGTTATGAAACAAAGGCGTTAATAAAAGGGATTTCACATGGAAGGTGCAGATTACGTATTCAACGCATGTATGCATAAAGTAGATGTTTGTCTTGAAAACAAGAGCGATTTATTACACCAGGTTTTCCTACTGAATGCCAAAGTTAACAATGTGCAACTTGTTGCAAAATTAATTCCGTTTTGTTAAATTTAGCGTGCTAGTCCGTTTTTGATTTCG
>JAANSN010003337.1:0-19013 GCA_036850665.1 Dicranocentrus wangi | reverse complement strand
TGCGTCGGCGATCCGCCTTCTCACTTGCCTCCAGACTCGCTGCAACTGAGAATCCAATTTTGTACAACATTTTCAACTCTCGAATCTTTCTAAACTCATCGTTGTATCAAGCATGGCGATCGCTTCTACTGTGCACAGAAAATAGTGAAAGTGATTTGTATAATATTTTAAATCATTAATAATTGGAAATCATTCATTCTTGCTATTTCATTTGTTTTCTTTTCTGTACAAATCTAATCTGGATTAGGGGGAATCACCACTGAGACTGACTGACCCGTCTGTGGACTGCGGATGGCCTTAGAAATCTATTGCGTGGCATATGCCTTAAAATGCACAAGACGCATGTGGCTAGTTGCTGGGGATAACCTTTACACAGACGGGCAGTAAAGTCAGATGCAGGTGGTCAACCTATCCTTATTTATAAATTTATAGATTATTTATCACATATGTACTCAGCGTACAACCAGTATTATACAATATTTACCACTATATATACCCATATGGACTTGTCAATATTGATGAATCTGTAATAAAGTACTTAATACTTAATTACATTGGGTCAGGTGTGGGCGCTGGTTTTGAGCCAACTAAACTTCATGGATGACCATTTCACCTGCTGCTACTATAGGTACAGAAGAGCATTTTTTTGTTCCACAGAGCTAGACCAACTGCTGCCCTTCGCACGGTGAGTATCGTATCACTACTGCTCATTCTCCATTGAAATGAAATTTCCCTCTTGCAATGAATAAAATAGTTGTAATTCTGTTTGTGGTTAACCAGATAGTCCTCATTTTCAATAAATTCACACCAAATTCAATACAAATAGTCGTCAAAGTCTTTTTAACACGTTAGAACAGAATTTACTTCCTAAAATCAACAGTCAATCAATCACAGTGCTTTTAGCAATTCCGGCAATGACTAGGGTTAAATACCCTCATTGTTATAATGTCAAACAGAGTTTAGTTAGCAGAACACCGGGAAAATCACAGTGTACAACAAGACAGTCATATCATATTTTTCCTCGCCAATTGATCTAGCTGTAAAGTGCATCAGAAATGTGCAGCAAGTTGACAGATCCTCTTTCGCTACATTTAACAACTGTATTCCGATGATTCTAAATTGTACATCAGTCAATCCTCATTCTCATTTTGTTTCTATTATTAGTTTTACAAGAAAGATTGAAACTAATTCTATAGTTACCACCTTTTGGCAGAACTTTCTGAAGAACAAGCATTCCTTCCAAGTGGCTCTCAATTTGATACAAACATATTAGGCAATAGTTATAATTTATTTACAAGGCGAAAATGCTGCAAAAGCTAACCACCTTTACTTAAACGAATGCCTCTGAATCTATCCATATCAATACTGCAGACATGAATATACCTACTATTGCAAATATTTTTAAAGTAGCATTATTTAATACGGGGGCAGCCCGAGCCACACATTTCCAAGCTAGCAAAATCGTGCGTTTACACTTAGAACAGCGTTTCACTTGTTCTTTCGGATTGAACAGGAATTCGCAGATGAAAATAAAAAGTGAGGCTGCTAGAGACACCACAACAACGATATATACGGAATTGAGTGACTGTAAATTCAACGACTTTGATTCATTATCTTGCCATCCTTCCCTCAGCAATTTCTCCTGATTGGCTGCGTACGAGAAGAAATCCCAATCATATTTAAATCCGGTGAATACATTGAAATCCTTCAGTATCCTCACTGTGAGCAGGATTTCTTCGAAAGTTTGCAGCCTGTTGTAAATCCCACTCGCAGATATTGCAGAAAGGTATGACTGCAAATGGCTCATGTAATAGACTGGCTCTTTTGAATACCAAATCTGATTGTGGTGGAACACGGCTGAGTTATCATTTTCGTATACTTTATAGCCTCCGTATAAGTAGAGTAACGACCTGTAATAAAAACTTGTGTAACCGTGTGCGGCAGAAATGGTCGGTCGTGGGTTGTAGATGAGAACGAGCCGATCTGAAATTGTAATCATCATCCGCTCCTTGCCGATCATCCGGGAGACTCTTTCGTCAAAAAAATCAGGAATCGCCTGTTCTAACATTACTAGTTGCAACGAAATTTGTTTGGCAAAACTTGCTATTGATTGAGTTGCGTAGGCAATAAGGGCCTCGACATAATCCTTAAAAGCTCTATCTCCAAACAACGGCCAAGAATTGTTTGAAACCAAGTCCCCAAATGAGAGTGGTATATTGTCAGGCCTAGACTCTGCCGTTAAATATGATGTCATTCTGGATGTGTAAATATTTCGAACCAAAATTGTCGCAAAAAGCCATCCCGTTAGAATAAATGTGCTTCGCCGGTTTCCCCAAGGGATGCCTTGTTCAATCATGGACGCAAAGCTGAACAGAAGCGCACCTCTAAATTTGTTCTGCCAGAGGAACAAAACGACGAGGAGGAACGCGCCAAAGACGTACTTCCATTCCGGGAAGGACAGCGTGCTAAAGAGAAACATGAGATCCAATGTTGAGGAGGAGGTTTCTTCCAGTTTGCTGATCAAGACGCTAAACTTGTAGCCATTGGTAACAAAAACTGAACTCATAAAGTACCTCATGCGCAAGTGTTTGGGGGGCTGTCCAAAATAAATGCCCAGTTCAAATGTATCCGAAGCATAGTTTTTTGTAAATAACACGATATCATGTGCCTGGCCCTGAAAGAATATATTTAGCACACATTTCCATGTGTGTTCCGCAAAATATTTGTAACTATGTCGGATAAGAAAATTGTCACATTCATAATTAAAGTGACGACTCACAGGCGGGGTGAAGTTAAAATTGTGAAGCTGCCATTGCTTAACCATGTCCCGCCAGGAAGATTCGTCCGGCCTTCTATCACGTCGGTAGCTAAATGGAATCAGGGAGGCAGTTCCAAAAAATGTCTGTCGGTAGCTGTGACTGGAGAAGAGGGTTAGATTGCTGCACTCGACCAAATGCACCACAGGGAAGGTTCCGAAATATTTAATGCTTTTGGTTATCTCCGAGGAGCAGCTACCGTTATTCCTGGAATAACAGATATCGACACCGAGGGAGAAAGATGCCAATAGCGAGAATGCCATGTAGATTTGTCAATTACTTGTGCGATTTCGGCTGGATATCCTGGAACGAAAACTTCCGCGGGAGACCTTCTGCGACGAGGTAGTTGGAATACTTGAAGCTCGCGAGAGCGCCAAATGGGCCCCACAGTATAGAGCCATCGAAGTGAATCCTCTATTATGGACGTTTCCCGAGTAACTTGGAGTTTTGTTGGAAGGAAAACGAACGCAGAACATTTATCATTCAAATGCTTGTTGTAGTAGAGACGCGGAACGGTGATATCATGGTAGTTCTTTAAAACCTCTCTGGCTCCTTCGAGACCAGAGGTGAACAACTGGGGAATGAATACTAAATTATTGCGCCCAACCTCTGAAAGTTGCTTGACTCTAAATGAATGATAAATCGGTGCATCCCTCTCCGACTCTTCATCAATGTTGAAAAAGTGTAAGGTACAGTTGCCAAAAGTTGTGAGAAAGTCGGGAAATTTGGTCTCTGGAATGTGTAGAAATTCGGAAGCAGTTACACATTTTTGGCGCTTCCAATGGCAGTTGGTGCAGTTTACGACATACAAAAACACACTTGCCAGTGAAACTAGAACCTTTATCGACTGGGGGCTCATTTTGTAGCTTTGAAACACGTTTTTGAACAAGAATTTAAAACAAATATATATTTAAACACGCAATTAAGTTGTGCTTTACTTAATACAAAATGTATCCTCACAAGTTGATATACTGCTGGTGCGGATTTAACAATGTTTCTGAGTGAACAATTGGATACTTAACATAGGAAACACGAACGGTGTGTTCCTTTTTATCTTAATAACTCAAAGCGTGCTGGTCACAAGTCGAAATCCAACGTTAGTAAGGTTAAGGGTTGGCAAGCATTTCTTACGTGAATCCGCGGAAGGATACATTAGGCTGATTAAAAGCTTTCATGAGTTAGAGCTTCACTTTCTTGTGAAATTAATTAATATTTTAAAGCTAAAATGCATTTGACAAATGAAGGTTCGATGTTGATATTGGCAGGAGTTGCGAAAAGTGTCAGGAAAAACCAGACATATATTGGTTGCTATATACTTCTAATGTACTGTTCCCGTGAAACCAAGGGCTTGCCTGCCGTTTCAATTTTGAACCTAAATGTCATTCACATTCAATTGTATTCAAAGTAGGCGATTTAAATAAATTCCTTCCATTTATAACTAATGCATAAAACTACAGGGGCTACGTCAGAATGTACATGGACGCAGGGTTATTTGGATTGGATTGTATTATTTGAGTATATTTGAATCCAAATTGGGCATGAGGACATCGGGGTTCAAAATTGGAATGGTGGTTACAAACTTGGTTACAAGCGTACAGTATATTAGGACTACATTTTGTTAGGTTTTTGATGACGCTGTTGACATTTCGTGCCAAAATCCATTGCTGAATGAATATCCCCGCCCCACTCCTGGCGAATGTACTTTTTAGCTTTGATAGGTTAGTTCATACTCTAAACTGCACGAAAGGGGGAGGCGGCTTAACTTGTCATGAAACTGAAAATTAATCACATTAATGTATTCTTGGGGTTGGGCAAATACCATCACCACTGCCACTCTGTCCTTTTCCTTTGTCCATATCCTTCCCCAACATTCTAATAATGAAGCATGGTGATGATGATGATGGCTTTTGATAATCCTCCTGTTCCCGACTTGGAAGTTGGAGGTTGGAAGGATATAATCATTAAATGGGAAGCTGGCCAGACGGGGTGCACGTAAAAAGATGATTGAGGAAGGGAAGCTGAGATTATAATCCTCCGGCATCCACCTCTCTCTCTCTCACTCGCACATAATCAGTACTTACGAATCTGGCCTGAACTGGGTTCATTTTAAGCAAAAGTGTGTAGTTTTTGGTAGGATATTACTCAGGTAGCATCAACACGAACAGAATGTTAGTGGACCTTTTGTCGTTGGTCATGGCAAATAAATAATGGGCTATGAAATTCCCTGCTGGCTGATCTTGCAATGACAAACAAAGTAGCAATTATTCTAACAAACTTATTAGCATTTGACACACTATGCTCGTCTAGGCACGCAATAAAGGAATTAATAGGCCACATAATTAATAAGTGGAGAATAAAGGTTATTTTGTGTGAGCGGTATATTATGGGATAATAAGTATTGTGATGTGATGATTATGATGAGCTCTTGCCGCAGTGTGTAAGCTGGGCATATAATTCATGCACGACAAAGGGAGGCGGAGGCTACGAAAATGTTCACAGATCATTTTTTGTACTTACTTCTCATGTTCCCCAATCAACAACCAAGCTATTCAACCTGCAATTTCAACAAGGCAAAAAACCGGTTCTTAACACGCATTTTAGGATCTAATTATTAGCAATTATATAATATTCATAGCTTCAGGCACGCATGGATGTTCCCTAATGGACGAGGATCATGGAAATGTCGGAATCAAATCAACTATTTAATAACAATTACACTCTTTCCAAACCCAAAATACTCATTTTATAATGTATGGTCTAATATTTGCGGGATGCGTGCATCGGGTCGTCATGCTCAAGCAGAAAACAAGTTTTAGGCAGAATCTATAATTATGAGCAACAAAGCGGACTTTTTTTCTCCCGTTTTGTATGCTACAGTAGTTCCATAATATCTTTGTGCTGTTAGCTTTCTCATATTTAGCATGTTCTTTTGAGGAACATCAAAGGCAGAACACGTTGAGACAGGAATGAGTGAACAACTCCAAAGACAATATTATTTCCAGCAATTTCACATAAAATATTAACAATGATATTAAAAAGTTTAGGAGTTATTGGTTCCAGACCAGGAAAAGGGGCTACGCTGGCTTTCTCAATTTTAGCAGTGCTGTGTTGTTGTTGTGAAGTGGTGAGACCCGCAAATATCCTATTTTACCACCATGTCGCCTCCTACAGCCACCGAATTGCGAGCTACCCGCTGGCGTCCGCATTGGCGGATAAAGGACACCACGTAACCTACATCACCCCATTCCCCATTCGAGACGACGGCTCAGTGGATGCTGTGAACCCCAAGATTCGGGAAATTGTTCCAAAACCGCTGGAACAACTAATGCAGTCCATTCTTGCAAGCGAGGTTGACGTCAATCTGCGCGTGAATAAACACATGCCAAACTTCATTGACATCTATTTCCCGATAGGCTTGGCAGCCTGCAACGCCCTTTGGAGTAGCAACGAGCTGAAGGAATTCGTGAATAACACGAAGACGCTGGACCTGATCATCATGGACTACGGAGGAATGGGCGAGTGCATCTCACCCTTGGCCCACTTGTACAATTCCAAGCTGGTCGCTTTTGGAACAGTGGCGAGGATGCCGCATGAGTACGACCAGTTCGGATTTGGCCCAGAGAGTGGCTCCATCCCGGAAGTGGACCATGAGGTGGAAAGGGTGCCAATGGTGGGACTCGTGGCGAGGCTAAGGAACACTTTGTTGTCTCTCCAGTGGAGATACGAGCAGTACAAGTACATGAACAAGTTGGACGGATTGGTAAGAAGGCAGCAGCACATCATGCTGGAGGAGCTGGAAGGAATAATGCCGCACATGGACGACGTGGCGAGAAATATCAGTCTCTTTTTGTCCACGGGCGGCGACCCCGTCACTGACTACCCGAGGAGTCAGCCGCCCCTCGTTGTGGACGTGGCTGGGATGCACTGTCGGCAAGGGAGGCCGCTTCCCAAGGAGCTCGAGGATTTTATTGGGAAGAAAGGGTCTGATGAAGCTGATGAAGGATTCATTTACATCAGTCTGGGCACCGCGGTGGTCGCATCCAATCTGCAAGAGGGAATTAAGCAAGTGTTCTTCTCCACAATGGAGGCATTCCCGAAGCTAAAGTTTTTATGGAAGTGGGACGGGGAGGTGCCAAAGGGAGGCTACCCTAAAAATTTGCATTTGGCCAAGTGGTATCCGCAGCAGGATTTACTGGGTAAACTTATTTACTTCCAACCAAACTTTGGAAGTGGGACGGGGAGGTGCCAGAGGGAGGCTACCCTAAAAATTTGCATTTGGCCAAGTGGTATCCGCAGCAGGATTTACTGGGTAAACTTATTTACTTCCAACCAAACTAGAATCAGGAAATGGTGTGATGGAATATTGGGGGGTTGTATTTTTTATTCCTTTTCTTCAGCTCATTCAAAAATCAAAGCTTTTGTTACCCAGAATGGACGTCCTAGTTCCTTGGAGGCTGTCTATCACGCCGTTCCAATGATTTCATTTCCAGTCGTAGCGGACCAAGATTTCAACGCCAATAGACTGGCTGAGTTGAGAGCAAATGTGATTCTCGAGTTCGGCACACTGTCGGTGGAGGAGCTGAAGGGAGCCATTACGCTCATTGCGTACGACAAAAGGTACTTTAGGAAACTCTTTCTCATTAAATGCATGAAATTATATGAGAACGGGATGAGTTTTTATACATATTTTACATCCAGAATCAAGAGTAGAATGGTGGAACTCCAAAAAATCCATCGGGATCAACCCATGCCTCCATTGGAGAAGGCGGTGTGGTGGGTGGAGTTCGTGCTGAGACACAAGAACACCACTCATCTGAGGTCCCTAGGCTTCACTCAATGGTGGTATCAGCGAAGATTGCTGGACGTTTGGGGACTCTTCTTCCTGGCAATTTACATATCCATGCTACTCTTGCTAAAAATGCTGGACAAGTTTGCAAACTTTGCGAGGAATTTTGTCAAAGATGCAAAAAAATAATATGCCCAGATTCTCAAATAAAGTCAAGGACAATGAAAAATTAATTAAATGATTGACTGTGACGTAACCCCAAAATTTATATATTCCGACTGTTTCACTCTATTCTCAACACTATACTTCGTATTTCTACATAAATTTCATTTTCGTTTCCACTCATTTTGGTCAAAATTCTAAAATTCTAAAAGTTTCCATGATTAGTACATTCCCAGTTAATAAAATATTTCCGTTTTGACTTTGTTTCCATTAAATCCTATCCTACTTCTTTAAATTTAGACAATACTTGCCGACTCATTGCACATGCTTTTGAAAATTAGACGGGCAATCATAAAAGCAACAGCAGTATTATTTTACAGCATTAAAAATATTATTCAACTGTACAATAGGTTGATCACAACCCTTTTAAATTCATGCTGTTTTGGGAGCAAGTAAAAATGAGAGACAAAAACAATATCCCACTGGAAGAGTAGGTGTAAAAATGCATGGAGCAGTTCAATACAGTGAGGGACTTAGGGACAGATTCCCAAACAGATTTTTATTTTGCTAGTTGCATTTAATTTATTCGATGCATCCCTATCCCATGCATTATCTTTCACCCATTCCCTTTCCCTTGTTGAGCTCTGCATTTGCATTCCTTTTTTCCTCTTCCTTTCTAAAATTGATAAATTCTAAGGCATCCTAAAATTTCCTCTCATGTTTCAATCATTCATACCCATCGGCACGATCTCAATACACAAGATGACGATGATGTAATAAAAAACCTTCATCGTGTCTATGGACGAAGACTGGGACAGGGGAAGATAACGGTAGGATTTATGGGAATGGAAAATATGGAGGACAACTATTATGAAGCAGGATAGGTATATTTTTATTAGTTGCACCAAAAGCATGTATATTATATCATGGGTATTTGAGCAGAGTCAGCGAAGGAGAGACCCTCAAGAATAAGAAAACTGACTGAAGAAATATGAAACATTGTACGAAAAAAATTGCTCATCCATTCGATTCAGGAAAGGCTAGTTAAATATGTTCCTGGGCGAATCTGTTAAAAACTGGCTGTGTTTGTCCCAGTCTCAGCTCATTTCATTCAGACCCACACAGACAGACAACCAACTGGTGACTGGGTTTATTACATCCCTCCTTCACTTGCAGCATGACAGATTTATGACGGGTTAGGATTGGACTGCCTGGGCTGAAAACAGAGAGTTGTTATTATTGTTGATTCTTCGCAATCGTGAACTAACATGAAATCTCAAGGATAAAAAAATCCCTTCTTGACCCTTATTTTCTGTATTTTCTTCTTGCCCTCCTTTTTGGTGCGACAAGGATCCAGTTTGAGTTATGTGGCTCGATAGCCAAGGCATTAGGCAAGGGCAAAGAAAGAAGATATTGTTTCCGTTTTTTTGGATTTCCTGTTCCACTTACTCACCATTTGGGTTGGAGAGTGTTTGAACAAGAGCAACAAAAAAGGATGTAGGAGCAGTATTGAAAGAAAGCTAGCTGGAGTCGGTTGCATAATATTTTTTTTGGTTGGCTGGCTGTGGATAGTTATTGCTCAATAATGTGGACGAGTCTTTCCTATTCCTTTTTGTATGCAATCTTATCGACAAATTGATAAAATTTGGTTGGCTTTGATAGTAATCAGGCTCTCATTTCACTATCCCAAAAAACAGAAGAGGAGGGGAACAGGGTTTTAATGTATTGTATTGTTTCAGTTCACCACTGTCATCTCCAGAGCTCCACTGGCGTCACCACCACACCACAACTTCAACCTTCACACGACATTTTTACCAAGTGGGATTCAGTTTCAGACTTGCCTTCTTCCCTCCACCATTGTTGACATTTGATAGAAATCGAATCGGGCAGTTGAATTCATTAAACATTTCATTGTTGAAATGAAAAATTGATGGAAGCGTCTGAATCAAGTCAATAATTTAACAATTACACTCGTTATAATTACAAACCCCCAAAAACTCATTTTATCATGTATGATTTAATATTTGCGGTGTGCGTGCGTCAACCCATGCCTCCTTTGGAGGATGCGGCTTGGTGGGTGGAGTACACGTGCTGAGACACAAGGACACCCCTCATCTGAGACCCCTAGGTTTCACTCAGTGGTGGTATCAGCGAAGACTGTTGGACGTTTGGGGGTTCTTCTTCCTGAAAATTTTCCTCTCTATGCTACTCCTGTTTAAAATGCCGGCCCGGTTTGCAAACTTTGCGAGGAAGTTTGTCAAAGGTACAAAAAGAATATGCTCAGTTCCACAAATAACCAGCATTCAAGGATTAAAACATTGATTGTGACGCAACTCCAAGATTTTCATGTTTCTACCGGTTTCCCCTATTGGGATAACGATATACGAATTATAACGGAACTCGTATCGCCACCCCCGGGTATCTCTCGTGAGTAAGTAATGTGTTATAGGACAGTGAAATTGTCATGTAAAAATCATTTAAGAGTAAGAAGCAGATCGGCGTGGATTCGTGGATACCAGTTTACTAATTTGTGTTTCGGGCTAATCTAATATTAGTACATGACGGGCCATTACCAAATTTAAATAGGGCTAATATTAGTAAAGAATAAATACGATAGATATTAAATATAATAGGTAGATGAACTAATTAGTCAAACGACTCCCTTGATGTTACTGGCCACGTGAGCATTCCCAATCCCGAAAATAATCAAAAGTACAACTTAAGAAGACGAGGAGGAGGCTGCCAGCTCTTGCAAAAAAGTTCCAAATGTTCAAAATTCCTAGCTTCATCTCAAAACAGCATTGAGTCCGCGTCTCTGCGTGGCCCAGGACTTCGCATATGAAAAGCAACAGTGAAATTGCCAGAGAGCCAGACACAACGGAAAACACGGATGTAAGAGAGTTTAAATTAATGGCTGCAGAGCCCCCATCCTGCCACGCACCTTGGATTAAGTTTTCTTGATTGGCTGCAAGCGAAACGAAATCCCAATCATGGTTTAAGCCGGATAGGATATTAAACTCTTTCAGGGTGTCGACAGTGTGGAGGAGTTCTTCAAAACTTCTAAACCTGTTGTAAATCCCACTAGCAGACATTGCTGATAAGAATGGCTGCAAGGTGTGCATGTAGTAAACTGGCGTATGCAAATACCAAATATGATTATATCCTAGACAAGGCGCGTCCAAATTTTCATAGATTTTATAGTTTCCCAAGAAGTAGATCACCGAGCGATAATAAAAGCTTGATGTAAGAAAACCAGCCTGTACGTAGGATGCGGGTCGTGTTTCGTAGATGACCACAAACCGGTCACTTATCCTAAGCTGCGCATTGGCTTTCCCTGCCCGTGCACGGGAAGTAGTAACCAAATCAGTTAATTCAAACTCCATGCGTTTGAGCTTGAGTAGCATTCTCTTAACTAAACTTCCAACAGAGTGGATAAATGCGATGGATTGATTTGGGGTTGCTGTATTATGCAAATTGAGCTCAAATACAACATCGCCAAACACGTCTAAATCCGTTGAAGCCATATCGTCAAAGGAGGATGGCAAATCAGCAGGTTTAGTTTCGGTGGTTAAATATGAGGTCATTCTGGACGTGTAAATGTTTCGAACTAAAATGGCAACAAAAAACCACCCAGTTAGGATAAATGTGGACCGTCGATTCCCCAGTGGGATGCCTTGTTCAATCAGGGACGCAAAGCTAAAGAGCATGGCTCCTCGAAAATTATTTCTGCGAAGGAGGACAACGACGAGAAGAAACGCCCCCAAAATATACTTCCATTCTGGGAAGGAAAGGGAGCTGAAGAGGAACATCAGATCAAGATTTGTCGACGACCCATTATTGGATCTGCTAATCAGGACACTGTATTTATACCCACTGTTTACAAACACGGTACTCATAAGATATGGAGCACGAATTGTTTCTGGCCCAACGTAAACTTTATGTTGCAGATTGTAATAGTTTGTGCTTCGTCTCCTGACTTCAGACGCCTTATCGCGGAAAAATATATCCAGAATACAGTTAAACGCTTCATCGCGATTGGCATCAAAATCCAGCCGTGTGGCTAAATTACCGTCGCAAACAATTTCACTAGGATGCCTACCGGAGGAAGTAAAATTAGAATTATGGAGTTCCCATTGTTTTGCAATTTCCTTCCAAGACACTAGCTGGCGTCCCAGTTTGTACTGAAATGGGACAAGGAAAGCACCTCCCCAGTAAATCCATTGAATGTTGTGACTTGAGAATAGAGTCAAATTTCTGCATTCGTTCAAATGAATCACAATGAACGATCCATAATGTTTAATGAGTTTGGTGCTGTTCGAGCAAGTTCCGTCTGGATTGATTCCAGGAATGACTGATATTGCGAAACGCGGCGAAAGATGCCAATAACGTAAATTAGATTTCCCGATCCAGTGCATTTCGAACATCTTGTAGAAGTTGTTCCACATTGGCTTCAGTGTATAAAGCAGAGTAAGTTCTCCCTCAACTTCCGATGTTTTTGATGCATTTTTAAATTTGGGCAGTAGGAAAATGAAAGCAGCACATTTATCATTGATGATGCTTGGTGTAGTAGAGACGAGGTACTTGAAAATTATGATAAGTTTTCAAAACTTCGCGCGTGCCTGACATATTAGTAGTAAACAGTTGGGGGATGAGCTTGGATTCCAAACCAGTAAGTTGCTTGTCTTTGAACGATTGATAAATGGGAGCATCCATCTCTGATTCGTCAATGTTGAAAAAGTGTAGAGTGCAGTTTTCAAAAGTGGCCAGAAAGTCAGGAAAATTGGTTTCGAGAATGTGGAGGAATTTTGAAGCCTTGGGACAGTGCTGATTCCTCCCATCACATTGATTGCAGTAAGTGATGTAGAAAATACTTGCAAGCGTAACGAGGATTTTCACCCATATATACCCCATGTTTGAAGACAAAATCGACGTAAAGTAATTTGACGTTTAAAGCTGGCTTCACGTAGCTCTGTTGGACCACCACCTAATCCACCAGTTTCCTAAAATTTTCCATTTGATTTTGTCGGTTTCTGAGTGATCACTTGGATATTTAACGGAGAATGAGAATGCAGAATGGCCAGTAGTCAAATCCGTTCAAAAATTTGCAATACCTCAAAGGTTTATTGGTTTAGCGGGTGTAGTGTTTAGTAGAACAAGGATCTCTGACGTAAATTGACGGAAGAATGTACATTAGGATGATTAAAAGGCGGGGCAAGTTTAGTCTCCCACTGCCTGTATAACGCTAATTAATATTATAAAAGGAAATTCAATGCACGACATGACATGGCCTTCAACATTGGATTTTGGCACGACATAGTCCAAAAGAAGGACCAGCTCGACACATTTCTTACACTACGCACGAACAGAAAAATGTTAAACTAAAAAACTAGAAGTTTAGGCCAGCACTAATACACCGTGCACAATATACACGGTAGGCAACACAGTATTACTTTTACGGCGTCGAGATTGTCAATTTGTTCTCCTACAAAATTGTTGCAAACATTTTGCTTCACCTCACTCATAATATGAACTGTTGCATGAATGAATGACACAATGATATGATAAGCTAAACCGTACCCGTCAAGTGTCAAGTCACTTGTACCACTGATTGTGAATGGAACAAAGAGTGTCAATAATTTACACCAAATTAAAAGCTCGCACATCTATTAAGCACATATTAAAAATCCACAAGGATTGGGTACGATACGATTCATCTATACGTTTATCTTTAACCACTAGACCGTCGTGTCACTCTAATTGTAAGTACTGGCCAAAAATGAAAAGTCCTGCTGGTGCGAGTGTATATCATCCGTCACAAAATCCATAACTCGGATGAGGAGACTTCTCCACGGCATCTCCATCTCCACACGATGATATGATAAAACAGTCTATAAAATACATTGATTGAAGGTAGCATTATCCATCGGGCTGACTAGTTTTTGACTGAAAAAATGTGTTTTTGGAGCAATTTTAGTGAATGTACTTATTCATTTGATTTGAGACCCGGTGCAGCTGGTGGGGACTGGAATTATCCCTTCACTTTGACACGAAAGGTATAGTTTAGTTAGTTATACTGCTAAAGACTCGGTCTAAGCCGGCAAGCCGGATTAGATTTGGACCTTTGGGCTGAAATAAAATAGTTATTATTTCTGATCCCAACCCAGACTCCTGTGAACAAAGGAGCTAAAGAAGCAATAAGACGCAGTAGATTCTTGAAGTATTTTTTTTCTCCTTGGGCCCCCGTGTAGTGTGGTGAGCCAATAGCTAACTGACTCCTCTCTCCTTTTTGTTCTGAAGCGAGTGAGAAGAAAATTTTGTGATGATTTATCTACTTCGTAAGCCAAGTCATTGTTTTGTTGCTTTTCTTTGGTCGATGAAATTACTCGGTCTAAGCCGGCAAGCCGGATTAGATTTGGACCTTTGGGCTGAAATAAAATAGTTATTATTTCTGATCCCAACCCAGACTCCTGTGAACAAAGGACAAAGGAGCTAAAGAAGCACTAAGACGCAGTAGATTCTTGAAGCATTTTTTTTCTCCTTGGGTCTCCGTGTAGTGTGGTGAGCCATTAGCTAACTGACTCCTCTTTCCTTTTTGTTCTGAAGCGAGTGAGAAGAAAATTTTGTGATGATTTATCTACTTCGTAAGCCAAGTCATTGTTTTGTTGCTTTTCTTTGGTCGATGAAATCATATATATCATCATCGTTTTTTGTTGTCCTCATTTTTTGTTTTTATCCCCTTCCATTCTTTACCATTTTGGGAGAGCGTAGCGTAATGATAATAGGAAGCGCACAAATAAGAAGGACAATTGTTTAGCATTGAAACGGAGCTTGCATGCACGAGAGATAGTCACATATTTTTTGACTGACGCCCATAAGACTCAAGTGGTCTTGTCTTGTCCTTCTTTTTACTTTTACAAATTCTGTTCACAAACAGATCACTTGAGCATCCTGATCCTGACTGACAAACCTGCACCCATCCATTCCATTTCAGATCTCGGCCGCCACGTCGCCTTACTCCATTTCCTCGCACAATTTTTTTTGTACTTGTTGAGCTTCAGACTCTTTCTATTCTTCAATTTTAAGAGACATGCATCCAAGCGAGCTTCTTCCTCCAGAGGTAAAATTGATTTAAGTGTAAAAAAAATTATCGATTTAAGTAGTGCAATTGTCTGGAAATCCCTAGTATGTATAATATTTTTTTTGCTCAAAAATTATCGTTTTGTTCGTAAGAGTACTTTAATACAATAAACTGTTTTTTACAAAGTGCTGGGAGCTAGTTTTCGACAACGTGGAGGATCCCCAAGACTGGCTTAATCTGTACAATTCGTCGTCCTCCTATTTCCAGACCGTCGTAGGGGATAAACGGACAACTGCAACTATTTCACAGGTTTTGATTATAATCCGAGCCATTCCTCTGTAAAATCATTAAATAACAAAACAAAAACTACACTCCTTTATTTTGTCCCCCAGGTGCTTCCTCACACGGTTGCCTACATGGGAAATACGAACCTTTCAGCTTGTCTAGAACTCCGTCTGGTGTGCCGCTCATGGAAGGCGGCTTTGGATAGAACACTGCAGAACAACTTGGACTCGTGCGGGGTAAGCGTTAGCATACTACATCGCGAGCTGAAACATGCCTACAACTTACAAAACTCGGCCCGCATTTCCTCTTTTCTGGAGCGGTTTGGTGAAAGCCATTCTGCTGGGAACCCGTTTGTCGGCGGATTTGCTTCCTTCAAGTTTGACTACGTTCGGAGGCCCCAAGACATTGCAGAGTATGGCCGGCTGGCAACCCAGCTGCTGGACAAATTTGGAGCCCAGCTAAAAACCCTACGCGTCAAGGTTCGCCACACCAATTTTGACACGGCTACCGCCCGGCCACAAAGCTGCCTCGGGTTGACGCCAAACCTCGACTCACTCACTGTGGCTGCTTACTTTTTGAACGAAATGTGGGCTGATGGTGGAGGTGAGGGTGAGACTGGGCCGCACATTGGACAGGTGCAGCCCCTTCCTGTTCTCCCCAATCTGAAATCCATCTCGTTTCCATCCATCTATCCCGGAATGGCTGGTGCTGCTGCCGAGCGGCGTGGCATGCTGAAGCTGCAGAACGCGGTCCTGCGCCTCGTCAATCCGAACTCCTTGAAAAGTGCCGAAGTGATTGGCGTTCCATCTGAGCTGCTAACCTGAGTCCGGTGGTACACGTCGAGACGGCGGAAGACTTGGCCAACCTCGCCAGCGCCCCGTGGCCATTGTTAAAACTGACCGTGTTGAACCGCTTTGGGGACTCCCCGGACACTATTTCGGCACTTTTTGAATGTCTTGAGCATTTCAAAGGCAGGCTGACCTCGATGCGGCTCACGCGTCCAATACTGCATGATCACGATCCCTTGTTCAAGTCCAACATGTTGGACCTGCCCTGCTTGAGGCAGTTCACAATTCAAGGTCATCCCTCCATGTCGCTGGGATTTTTAACGAACCTGGCCAACTTGGAGGATCTCTCCATTCGTCACAATCCCAATGCGTTCAATAACCCAATCGAGGAGTTGCAGAGACTAATTGTGTGGATTCAAGCGGGGGTGGCCCGGCTGAATCTTTGGGAGGCCCTTCCCAAGTTGACCCAAATATCCCTGATCGCAGAAGTACCAATCAGTCGAGGAAGAGTTTTGCCTGATGTCCTGCGATTTGTGGCTACCCGGAACGCGACGGGATTCCTTTTGCAAAGAAATAATAATATTTTAAATATGGTTTGATTGATTAATTAATTTTGAGCGAAGAAGCAGCAAGTCACAAGTTTGAGTTCAAATGTTTTCATATCCGCATTGGATTTTTGTAAATATAATAATTTGACTACATTTATTCTTTTATTTGTCATGGTCAATAAATCAATTTATGTAATCAGTACTCGTCGTCATTTGGGCAATCTACAGGTATGCATCCACTGTCATTTTATTTCATTTTCCTGCTTTTATTTGCTCACGCTTTCGTCATCCGACTTGGGCCAACTTTATAGAATCAACGTCAAATATCAATACAGCATAGCAATGACTGACACGGCGAAAGACTCACGGGGAACGAGAGGGCAAGCAAATACCTTAAAAATACTGTACGGAACTCCAATTGACAATCCCAAAACAACTCAATATTAAAGTCCTCCCTTCTTCTTCCATTTTTAGGCTCATATTGTTTGGGTAGCACAAGCATCAGTCATTTTATCGTTTTGTAAGAGGCAAGAGGAGGACCATTGAATTTGAACTGTGGAATTCAGTAGTAAATCCAAAGCAGAAGTAAAGTAAGAAATCCTTTCTAGTTCGAACTAAAATGGATGTAAGCTATACTGAACAAATTTAAGCGAAAGGGACATGAGGAAATACTTGTCTAAATATAATATATATAAGTATTGTTTTTAGCCAACTCGTTGGCTCCTCAAATTGTGAAATGCTGCTGAAACGTGGTTATTATTAAAGGTTCTAGTGCCACCATGATGAGTACGTGATGCGACTAGCAAATTATGGATTATTGAACACAAAGAAAAGGTTTCAGGTTGGCTTGGATGTTGTTCGCCTGTCCTTTTTCCCCCTGTCCATCTAGGGTTGTTGTTGTTGGTGAATTTTATGATCATTTTAGGTACTTTCTTGACAAGTAACAACTCCAAAAACTCCTACCTGCTGTACAATAGTGATAGTAGGGTTGTGAAGTTTTCCTTGCTTTTGACAAGTAACAACTCCAAAAACTCCTACCTGTACAATAGTAATAGTAGGGTTGTGAAGTTTTCCTTGCTCACATTCTTCTCTGAGTCAGCATGGTCTAACCGTTCCTCACCATTTTTTGAAGGACAAACAAAGTAATCGGAAGGGAGTCTGAATACAGAAAAGCTATTGTTCATCTCTCACAACACAACACTCCCGAACCGACAAAAGAGCTAAAAAGAAACAAAAAAGTCCCTTCCAGTATTTCAGCAGTTTTTATGCCTACCCTCCTCCCTCCTCGTGTGAGTTATCAGTTAATTCTAAGGATAAGGATATATAATAAATATATGAGAGTCATCTACATCTGGTCCTCCTCATTTCACTCTGTTTGTTTCCATTCCTCCTTCCCAGTTTCCCAGAGACAGTCGCATTTTTTCCGTACGTTTGGTTAGTTGTCCGTACAGGAGTCACTAATTATATTCAAGCCTTTTTATATATATAGTAGAGACTTTTTAAACATTTTTTTAGTTTGGTATTGGGGCCACTCGCATTTTGCACTTTTTTCCTTGGCTGAGCAGAAGGAACTGAGACCAAATTCAGAGAGCTACTTACTTTATAACTTTCAGCTTATTGTCTCTGCTCTAGAAAGAAAGAATATGGTGGACCGGGACCCAAGGGATATTCTTCCTCCAGAGGTAAACCGTCAACTTTAAACATTTAACATGACAATTAATTACAAAAACTTTTTATTTTATTTGTCGTCTGTTTAATGGGATTCAAGTTTGAGAACATTTATTTATTTAAAAAAGTGTTTCTTAATTGTTTTTGTGTAGTGCTGGTTGCTTGTATTTGACAAGGTGGAACATGCACAAGACTGGCTCAATTTGTACCGAACGTCGTCGTATTTCCAGGAAGTTGTCGGGGGGAAACGGACAACTGGGCTATTTCCACAGGTCAGACTTTTTCAATCTAGAATCCGAGGAATTATTCCTCTTTATAAAATCACTCGAAAGCTAAAGCCCCGGCTTTTTTGCTAATTGTCTACACACAGGTGTTTCCTCATGTCGTGCGCTACATGGGAAAGAGGAACAACCATGACCAATTATGGCTGGGACTCCGTCTCGTGTGCCGGCCCTGGAAGGCGGTTGTGAACAAAATGCTGGAAAACTCGGAGGAGGACGTCCTCCACCTACGCCGCCAACTGGAAGATGCCTACAACTTTCGAAACTCTGCCCGTATTTTCTCCTTCCTGGTCAAGTTTGCGAGTCATTCTGGAAATCCGTTTGTGGGGAGATTGGCGTCCTTCAAGTTTGACTACAACCAGAGCTCCTCAGAAGACATTGAGGAATATGACCTCTTGACGACTCAGCTGCTGACCAGATTTGGAGCCCATTTGAAGGAAATTCGCGTCGGGATTTCCAGGACAAGCTTTTCCAAATGTGTCATTCGGCTACTCGATTGTCTTCAGCACGTGCCAAACCTCGACTCTCTCACTGTCCACGTCTTTGGCTGCTTCCAAAACGAGGATCATGACGGAGGGGAAGTTGAGCTGATCCAGTACAT
>JAANSN010003336.1:0-19015 GCA_036850665.1 Dicranocentrus wangi | reverse complement strand
CCGGACGGACAAATTTCTTACTCAAATCAGCTAAATAAACTGAAACCAGTCTTCGTCCTAGCAGGAGGCTGAAGGTACTATATATATAGAGAGAGATAAGAGATGAGAGAAGAGGGTTGAGTGGGTTGAGTGATGCGAGCACAGCTGATAAGGAGTAAGGAGCAAGTAAGTAAACAAGGCTAGGTATGTAATATAGGCAGACAGTAGACGGGGCACATGCACTGCACTACATGTTGGAAAAGGTGGGTTAACCAACATGTCCCAACCGAGCAAGATTACACAAACCCGCTCCGAAAGGTCTCGACTGGGGGGCTCTCCACTCTCGACTGGAGGTGAGCTGGCGTTGAAGTTGAGACTCATTTGATGGGTCAGAGCATTTCCGCGAGAGCTTGATTGAAGTCTATCCTTTAGACGATATTATACTTATTTTGTAAATATCAAAAAGGAACAGGCAGAGATCCTTATCCACATCCACAATAGTACACAACATACTTACCACGGTAGTAAGTACATAGTAGTGCAGTGCAAAGTCCGTTCCGTTCCGTACTTAACTCGCAACAGGAACATCACCACCGCCGCCAAAAAATGCGTGATAATTAAACACTGTGGAAAAATAAGCATTTTAAGGATTTTTAGAACACCTTAATCACTTTTGTGAACGAGCATACGTTTGAAGCAGCTTTAGGTAGAAAGGAACATTATTCATTACCATTATTATTCTGCTCTGGCTCTGGTGCATTTTGTGGTGGTTTCTTAAGGGTGGAGGTACGCAGAATCTTGCTATTTATTAATTTCGTATTTAACTCCAATGTATCACTTGTTATTTTGAGATTGGGTGGGATATTGATATTATTATTATTATTCTGTCAGAGTAAACTTGTTTAAAGTTCAGCCAAATCTTTGGCTCGAGATTGATTGGTCTTGTGTCAGCTGTGCGAGTCAAAGAAATACCTAATAATAATATTGCATGTTTTACTTTAGCCGAAACGAAATTAAACTTTAAAGTGGCATTTCAGTTCAGTTTGTATTTCGGCTTATTTTAAGTATTTTAAATCTTTGTCACAAAGGATGTTGTTGGTTTATTGGTTTTTGCATACATTTTATGCTGTATTTTAGCACTTCAGCCACAGGGAATTCACTCTGGATATGGGCAAAATGGCTCATTCGGGAAGTAGTAGTCCGTCAACATCTTCTTCCCCTACCCTCAAAACTTCGTAAATTAGCGAAAAAGGAGAAGAAGAAGAAGGAAAAGAAATCTAGTCATCACGGCCATAAACACAAGAAGCACACTAAGTCAAAGAAGGAGAAAAGGTAGGAACTCTAAAACCGTTTAATCTCAAATAAATAAATGGGCAAATTCACCAGCAAACGCTAGTTACGTATATCCGTCAGTCGTACATCGTATTCAATACAATACAATATTATCCTCTTCAAAGGAGGTGATCCCGTATTTTATTTCTCGTAACTATTGTAAATTGTTTTTGTAAGCCATAAGTAATCTCTTTCCATAAACTTGAGGTTGAAGGTTAGTTAGGCCTCTTGTAAGATTAGATTTTAATGATTGATCTAGATCAAAAACTAATTGTAAGCGCAAACATTCTCTGTATGACTCCGTGCGTGCACCTCCTGTTTTAGTAATCGTTTTTCTCGTCTAAAATAGGAAGTCGAAGAAGGAGAGTAAAAAGGACCGTAAAGAACTTTCTAAGCAAATTGACGAAGTATTATGCACGAAATCTCCTGGACTAACACCAGAACCTGATAAACAAGCCACCAGTTCCAGGGAGTGTAGTACAAACCGCAATGGTATACCTGAAATCACAATTTCGGCAAGTAGTTCTCCGGTAACTCTCAGACCATTAATAGATTTAGAAAATGACGACGCTTCGATGAACTCGATTGAATTGATAGAAGAAGAAATGAACCTTGAAGACTTAATGCGACAGAAGGAGCGTCTGCAAAATCAATTACAGGAAATTTCTGTTGTTGAAGAATCGACAACAACAAAAGGGAAGAATGATACAAAGCGTCAGGAAAAAGAGCAGAGAAGTCGGGGGGATGAGCCTACGAAGAAGAACGATGACCTGCGCAAAGAAAAGAGAGAAGATGATCGCCGAAAAGATAGAGAAGAGGAAAGACGGAGGGTTAAAGAGGAAGAACGCAGGATTGAACGTGAACAAGCAAGGAAAGAAGATAAACGACGTGAGGAACGAAAGGAACGGGAAAATAAACGAAGGGAGGACAAGAGAAAGGAAGACAGGGAACGGGACGATAAGAGGAGGGAAGAAAGGGATAGGGAAGATAGGAGAAAGCTTCAAGGAGACCGCGATCGGGATAGTAGACGACGACGAAGTTCTAGTAGATCACCCCTTCGATTAGGTAATCCTTCACAACGATACCGAGAAGATAGTCCTTTAAGGAGAGAATTAGGTAAGGGAAGTTCCAGAGACCGAGATAGAAACGCGAGATCACTTCACGACAATGATAGAAGTTTACGTGAACGAGAGATGGATAGGAAGAGAAGACATGAAGAACGAGATAGGCGAGATCGGGAAAGAAATCGCGATAAAAGGGATCAACCGTCGCGAGACAAACCAAAATTACAGGTTGATAGCGACGAGGGGCTGTAAGTACTCAATTTTGTTAAACATAGTTTAGTTCTATTGTGCTTTATATTTTACATTATCTGCATTCTCATCCCACAGCATTAGAGTCGCAGTCATTATCTTCATCAAATGCGCAATTCACAGACTTGATAATAATGGTTGTTAGCTTGTGATTTTAATCCCGATTACCAACAGTTTTCTAGACTTATTCCCAGCATTTCGCAAACAGTTTTGTTTTCCGCAATTAGTTGATTCAGTTCTGGGCAATAGTTTGAAGTAATTTGAATTTCTGCCTGATCAGTACATTTTTTTTCAGTCATTACATGACTTCCAACTAATCTACCTACCTATAAATTTTTATCGTTGGTCAGCTTTACAAGTAAACACGTCAACGACACAGGCAGGTGAATGTCTGTCAAACTTGCGCTTATTGATAGCACTGTTATCTCGCCTGCCTGGCCGGATGAACAGTGCTCTAAAAAATGGTATAAAAGTGCATGCTGTATTAATTTTGTTTTTTAAAAAATATTGAATAATTTGTCGGGTTTTTGACAATAATGAATGACGGCTGCACATTCTGTTCAACAAAATTCATGTTTATGAACTGCTGTTCGTTTTTCAGAAATTAGGTACCCCGAAAGTTTCTCCACACTTTATCGTCTTTCGTGCTCATGACATGATTGATACCCGTCGAGTAACAAGTTGTTGTACGAAGTTGTATATTTTGCATTTTCTGGAATTTAGCTTAAATCCTTTTCCTCTAAAGATTATTAATGTGTACTTCTTGTGTGGCCATATGGGCGAACAGGACATACGTGGACATAAAGCTCGATGATGATGAAGAAGACGAGGAAGCCATTATCCAGAAGAGGAGGAAAGAAAGGGAGGAACTACTTCGGGTATGAATCATGACGCAGCCTTAATTGGCTCATTGTTATTGCCCTTATGCCTTGACCCAATCATGAGCAGTATTGCTTGGGTTGTAGAAAACACAAATAAAAAAATAACGTACAACTTTTTATACCTTATGTCCAAAAATGGTGTTTCTAGCTCATCGTACATTCATATATCATTTTCGCTGTCGAGTTCAATTTTATGAATAAATTTTCCGTAGTTTTTCACGATATATTTACTGTTTTGTTGAGCTACAAATTACACCATTGTGTTATAACAAGAACTTGTGAACGTTTTAATGAGCAATTTTCTTGCACCTTTTGTATTTTGTAACTACAGCGCCTTGGAGGAATGGGGGAGGATTCTAACATGTCTGTGGGATCAAAATCAAGTGTGAGTCCAGCAGAGAGTCGGATATTGTCCGAGCAGAGTGAGAAAACGCTCGATAGTGATGGTAAACTTTCTAACTCTTTTCACTCTAAACTGTTGCAATCTCCTCCAAATAGCAGTCTCAAGAATGGGAAGAGCGAGACCGACACCACCTCATCGAGCCGAAACGCCGATCAGTCCGAGGATAAAGAAAGTCATTCTGACAAGAGCAAGAATAATGGTTCCGAGAACGATAGTAATCTAGCAAAAAATGTACGCTCAACACCAGCCCCTGTTGTTGAACAGGACATTTTTGCTGAGCAGGACATGTTCTCGGAACATTTTGATGTGCGTGATGTGTAGTAACATATTCTCTTAATCTTAATCCACACTTATTCAAGCACAATAATCAAGCACGCATCTAATAATCAATCACTAATGATAATCGGTCGGGTATTTGTTGCTTTTGTGATACACAGAGCCCTAGTGAGCGTATGGAAGGCACAATGATGGGAAGAGATGAGAACCCTAACCTAACCGATAACTGGGATGATGCCGAAGGGTATTACAGAGTTAGGACGGGTGAACTCATGGACGGCCGTTACACAGTATACGGTTACACTGGCCAAGGTGTTTTCTCAAACGTTGTGCGTGCCCGTGATGCAGCAAGAGATAATGAAGATGTGGCAGTAAAAATCATCCGAAATAACGATTTGATGCAAAAGAGTGGCTTAAAAGAACTTGAAATTCTGAAGAGGTTGAATGACGAAGACCCTGAAGATAAGTATCATTGTGTGAGACTTAAACGTCATTTTTATCATAAACAACATTTGTGCATGGTATTTGAACCTTTGTCTATGAACCTGAGGGAGGTTCTCAAGAAATACGGGAAGGATGTCGGGCTACACGTGAAAGCCGTGAGGTCTTACGCTCAGCAGTTGTTTCTTGCTCTTAAATTGTTAAAGAAAGCGAATATACTGCATGCTGACATCAAGCCTGACAATATTCTCGTAAGTAAAGTGCCAGACTGTAACCAACCAGTAACCGTGCAGTATTCTGTTAGACAACGAAGCTTACGTTACATGATGCCCATGAACTGAACCACCTTTGCCAGGTGTTCGTCCAATCCTAGCGTTCCAGATAAATTATAGCAAATCACCAATTTTTACGACTTGACTAAACTAGCGGTCGGTACCCGTAAGTTCCATTTGTGTGATAGAATACTTGCACTGTTTGAAACGCTTTATAAGTTTTATCTTATTATAATACTTTGAAAATTCTGAAGTCAGTACCTGTTTTCGCCCTACCTCTAATTAATTATTAATTTTTTAGGTCAGCGAGAGCAAGGTCGTATTAAAGCTGTGCGATTTTGGGTCAGCTTGCTATTCTCACGAAAATGAAATCACGCCATATCTCGTAAGCAGATTTTATCGTGCCCCAGAAATAAGTAAGTCAATTAATTAACATCAATATTCAAGTTCCTTGAAGGGACTGTTTGAAGTTTGAAACTAATACTACATCCACAATTTACCATTAAAGTCTTAGGGATTCCTTACGATCATGGATTAGACATGTGGTCAGTAGGATGTACAATTTACGAGTTATACACTGGAAAGATTTTATTTCCCGGAAGTTCCAACAACCAGGTAAAGTTTTATTTGAATACCTATACCTATCTGCCGTTGTTCCTTGATTAATACTGTAATTGCATTTTATTTTTCAGATGTTAAAATATTTTATGGATCTTAAGGGAAAATTTCCAAACAAAATAATTCGCAAAGGAGGATTTAAGGACAACCATTTTGACGGAAATTGTAATTTTTTGTACCGGGAGGTGGACAAAGTTACTGAAAAGGTGGGGGATACCTAGCTAATGATGATTGATTAATGATGGGTGTGTACTGTGTAGTGTGCGTACTTTGCAATAATACGGTACATTATTTTACTTTTTTAGGAGAAAGTTGTGACAATGGGCACAATAAATCCGACAAAGGACTTACTTAGAGATTTAATGAATAACCAGGATCTCCCTCCAGACCAACTTCGGAAAGTGACCCAATTACGTGACCTCCTCGATCGTATTTTAATGTTGGACAACACGAAAAGAATCGGCATCAAGGATGCCCTGTCTCACCCTTTTATTTCTGAAAGGCTGTAACCTCAAAATAGGACAGAGTGTAGGGCGAACTCAGGGTACGTTATGCACTTTAGGATTTTGTGACATGATCGTCTTCAGTTCAGGTTGAATGAATGATTCGGTATGATTTATTCTCTTACACTACTGCTGCACTTCTGAACTATCTGAATTCTTTGTCCGACCTAAAAGATACAATATGAAAAAATATATATGTAGATTGTTAAATGTAAGGATATCAATAGATTTTCACTTTTGGTTGAGTTTGGGAACCGCTGTTATCTTCTCAAGTTAAATTAATTTTAAATAAAGCATTATATAATTTATTTTGTAATATTTCTTGGATTTGAAATTGCAACAAGATTATTTTCACGCTAAACTCATTGCGCAACAGTGAACTATATTATGGTAGTTTTTGATTTTTATTGTTATCTTACACACACGTTTTACATTATTTTTTAAATTTATCGGTATATTGCGGGACAGACTAAAATACAAAAAAAAGTTACAGCGCATTTAAAATTCCGAAATGGTACAAGGATAAAACATTTAATTAATATTGAAGATTAATTGGTATTTTGATATACACTACGAAACGGGAAACTGGGAAATCAGAGATTTCTTTTTTAGTTCCTGTTTGTAAACAAAAGTCTAAAGAAGGGTGGTTTTATGCGCGGTCTGCTTTCATTCATTTTTGCAAAAAGGCGAATTGACAAGAAATTTAAAAATTCCAGTAAGTTGACAAGATTCGTCGTATTAATTACATGAAATGGCACAACAACATAAGTCTACTTTAAAATTGTATTTTTTGTAGGTTTCTCTTTCTTGCGAAGAGTCGAAGCAGCGTCTCGTGGAGAGTGTATTTCTTTGTATATAGGTTAATAGAAATCAGGAAAATTCTTTAGTTGAGTCTACCACACGTTTCAGACTTCTCTTTTGTAACGTACAGAATTTGGTTGAAGGAAAGATGGGTATTTTTATACATATATTCTATTTTTGCACCAGTATGAATGAGCTACACGGTTCAATTTTAACTTCAGTTCATATAAATGGCCTAAAAACATCGTAGCTCTACACGGACTTGTGTACACTAGTTAAAATTACTTTTCCGTAGAAAAACTTTTCTCTTGCAGATCTTCAAGTATAATTGTTTGCCTGTAGAAAAAACCAGTACGGATCGACGAAATCTATACATTCGGGTATTTTTTTTACAATTACTACATAATATAATGAATGTGCATCTTTTCAAATGCTAGTCATCAGTCTCTGCAGTTTGCCATGCACATATTGTAAAGATATTTTAGCCTTTATCCAAACTGCTTGCTATAGAAGTTTTAAAAAAGGGGAAATCTCTTAATAATTTTACAAAAGGGTAATTTTACAATCCGGCGTTTACGTATGGATTCATGATAATACAAAGTCTTTTCACGGTCTCATCATCGCGCAAAGGTCACGGTCACACATAATTGTCGTAAATCTATAAAAATGTTTCAACTAGTAATTTATCATCATATATTTTCATTGTATTGTGTTTTATGGATATTCCTATCGGGGATACATAATAAGAGTACCAAAATTGAAATTTTAAGTAGGTAATTGAGAGAGTTACGGGTTTTCAGTATCCAACTTGGCATTTGTATATAATTTATATTACTTATAAATCTACGGTAGCGTATTACGATTCGTGTAGCGTAGCCACACGAATCGTGGTCCAAGATTAATGTTTATTTTAGGTAATATTGATCTCTACACGTTTTTGTTTATTTGCGGCCACTGACAAAAGACCAGGAAGATATGAGAGGTGTGATGAACTAAGGTGTGAAGTGGTTTGACAACAGTACAAACTGACTATTCTCTCAGAACATGCTTGTCAAGTTAACCTTATATCTACAACTTCCCACTGTATATTATATACTTGTGTCCACTCTACACTTCAACACGAGCACATTTCATGTCACTGCAGCTCTCTGAATGACAACGAGATTTCAATTTGTGTTCTACCGACTACGCTTATTTAACTGTATTAAAATGTGACTGTAAATGATTTTCCACTACAAAGTTAAAAATTCTGTTGACGCTTCCGTTTGCAATCGATTGCATCCAGAATGGGTTGCCTTTTCGACTGATATCTTTTCCGCAGCTCGTCAATCTCCCGTTCCATTTCCGCATCAATGTTTTCCATCTTCCTTTCCAAATCCTCAATACTTAGGAACTTTAGCTAGAATATCATTTAAAATTTAATATTTTTACACTTGTTTGTTGGGGTAACGCTTATTACATCCCATGTTGCATGTCTAAAGTTAAAATTTGAAGGACCACACTTACAAATTCGAAATCCATATTGTCTATGAACGTTTTGCTATACTTTGGGTTGGCATTAAAGGCAGCTTCAAGATTAACCTGGGGACGACGCAGTTCCACTGCCGGGGCGTAGGCTTGATCCGCGGCAGTCGTGGATGGACTCCCGTGATGTCCATTTCCGTACATCATCCCCCCACGATACCCTAGAATAGCTGAGGAGGCTCCACACATACCACTGATTTGACTCAGTTGTCGCTGCAGTCTTTCGGCGAACTCGCGCTGCTCCTCTGCTGTCATTTGTTTTGTGTCGTTATACAAGTTGACGTTATGAGGTTGATTATAGGGTGGAGGTAAATGCACAGGAGGTAAGGTCGAGTTCCGAGGTACATCTACGAAAAGGATATGCACACATAGAAGCCCTCAAAAATCTAGTCTTACACGATCCTCCTCATCTAAATAGTCTGATCTACTCGCACTCAATTAGTATGCGATTATCAAACAGCAGAAACCAACACCAACATGAGACAAACTTGTCGGTTTTTCTTTAAATTGCAAAACTAAATTAATATATTGGACTATTTAGGTTTTAAAAAGCACGCAGTCCTTAATTTTTGTTATAATATATACATATATATACAGGATTACGTTGATGTGCAAGCGGAAAAATAAAAAAAAATTACGGCAGTAACAAGAGCAGCATTTTTTGTGTCTTCCTGGAGGTGGTTCTGTCGCACAATCCCTGAACATTACACCGTTTTGCTTCACACTTTTAGTTTTCTGATTCTCGGTCCTACGCTTCGCGTCTTTGCTGCTTCGGAACGGCGTGGGAAGCAGGTTGGAAATTTGTGTTAGGCAGTAGACGAAGATTTGCAAGTTTAACACGGCAATCCAAGAGATGAATATAAACGGCAACTTCCAAACTATTGGAGCGGTTATGGCAGCGAAGCAAAATGCAATAAATAAATGGGAAAAGGCATTTTATGTACAAAGAAAACTAACTGGTTTGGTCTGTAGCAAGTTTTTCGTAGGAATGGTAGGGCCGGGAAGAATAAAGGGTTCCACGGGGAAACTCTATCAGTTTGCATGCGATTAATTATTGTGACTTTTACAGCGAGCATTTCACAAGAAATTAGAAGCCCATAGCAAAAACCTTAATTGTTTATAGCCGACCAGACTAAAAATGGTGGCTAGTGGCCAGAAATCACTGTAGCGTAAAGTATATGGTAAATGCTTTACCCATTCTGGCTAGAGAATGTCTCACGTGCAGGTGCAAATCCACTTTTACCCATATTACCATTTTAAACATACACATATAATCATCACCAAAACCCAGAACACCATACAAAACACCTGTATTCATGGAGAAACTACCAAACCACTGTCTCCAATTAAAATAAACCCAAAGCATGCAACCAGTAATACCAGTAGTAAAATTTCACTTTTTCTGTCCACCACTGAGTGAGGAGCAAAGACAATATCAAAAAGTCAGGAAAAGTTTGGGGAAACAGGTCCATCCATATTTGCTCAAAGACATGAAATATTTTGAATATGTTTTTGGAGAAATATGGTCACTCAAACAAATTGGTCAGTCTCTCGAAAGCGTTGTTACGATAAACTATAAGTTTTAGTTTTTTAGCCACAAATCTAAAAGCGTATTATACAAAACATGCGTGAACCATTTTACAAATGCAAAATAAAAAAAGACTGAGTCATGTGCAGACTGACCAATTTGCATTCTTACCCTGACTTTTATTCTGCTCACGAGGTTTACCCCCTGTGGACATTTTGCGTCGTAAACATCTCGGCAAAACGACGTAGTAAAGAAGAAAGAGAGTCACTGTAACTAAAAATGCCCAGAGTGACACAAAAGCATGTAGATTCTATATAGGTACGTACCCCTCGGAATTCACGCCCAAAAGGAAACATTAGTAACTATTAGTTAATGGTGTCAGTGAAAGTGGAGAAAGGTTATTTTTTTCTAATCGATGCAAATATTATTTTACAGGAACATATAACCCATTTTGGGAAAAACTTGACGGGGAAAACGAAAAATTCGCAAACTGAATTTTTGTTTAAAAATATAAATTTAAATAATAAACATACTGGTGTAGCTAGAGACCATCATGGCGTTCGGGTTCTGGTTTTGGAAGTAATAGGAACTGGATTGCGGTTCTGGTGTATTAATTTCATCATTACCATCATTATTTGTACTAGGACTGTTCCTTTCCGAATTACTGCTGCCGTTGGTACCACTCGCGGCTGCTGCTGCAGCATCCTTTTTGTCAAAGTGGTCGAGGAACAAAGGTCGGTAGGATTTTTTAGCCGGATCAATCTCTGCTGTGTCATGCCCTGCAAAAAGGAAAATGGATTGAGTTTGAATTCAAGAAAGAATACTGGTTAAAAAGTATTGTTCCAAATTAATAAATGTAGGTAATACTCACTTTTCATGGTTGAATCATCATCCTCGCCATCCGAATTGATAACCATTGTTCCCAAACTGGACTCCAGTGTGCCCACACCGCCCGCCCCAGGGACAAGAGTACCACTGGCAGAGTGTGCGATCATTGTGCCATCACTATAGTCAATATCACCGTTATCGAAGGCTCCTGGAACGAGAGTTCGGTCGTCCGCAGGTTTCATCGTTTTATCGGTTGAATCCTAGTTCAACCAAGAAGCAATACAAGCAAAAGTAATTAAAATGTACCACTGCCGAGACCCTTTTAAAATGTGAACTAAGCGCCCCTTTTATGCCAACATTTTGCAGTTGCGGGAGGTAAAAGTAGGGAAATTTCAGCAATTTCCCGTGAAATTTTCTGAAAATTAGAATCTTACCTACCGACACACTCACTTGGACATCAACTTTAAGTAGGTATTAAAAATGTTTCAAACATGCAATACTGAGTGTTAAAAGAGCAGTCAAATCAGATTTTGTTTACAGAAAGCAGACTGAGAATCATTGGTCACAGAAATTTTAAAGGAATTTAAATTATTGTTTTCATAATAAAATCGCCTGCAAGCAGTTTTCGCATAAAACAAGCGCCTAGTGGCATAAAGACTGAGTAACAAAAAAAATGAATTATTATTTAGGAGAGAAAAAGAATTAGTGATTTTTGATATAGAATTGTAAAAAAAGATTAATTTTACACGATCAAATATATAGAATTTTTGGTTATCTACCCAGAGGAAATGCTGGACTTTAGAGACCAGATTTTCGAGAAAGCCAAATATCGGCTTGGGCTAATCCAGAGAAAATCACAAGAAAAAACACAATCAAGGTTTTTTTGATCTTCACACCCACGTCACACATTTTAGTAGTAACTACAAAAATTTTGTGAAGCAGTTCAAGGCAAAAGTAAAAGGTTTAACGAGAGAAATGAAATCGTCACTACCTAAAATAATCTGACCATTTTTTAAATACAAGACTTTGTAAATTTCCTAGGACTTTTCTAAGTAGCAGTTTACAAGCTGGATAAAAAAAAGTGACTTTGCCGGTCATTCAAAAATATCCTACTTTGAAAAAGAGAAGCGATTTGATGCGTGCGTTTCTAATAAAATTAAAAAAAAAATTAACCCAGACATGGCTTACCTGAAAGCTATTGCTTTCTGCGGCTGGTGTTTTAGCAGGGAAAATCCCATTTTGTAAATTTTCCCTAATTTGTCTAGCATCTGTGATCATGCTAAGAAGGATTGTAGGGGATTTTGAAGACGTGATAAAGTCATGATTTAGAAGCTCTGCTGCGGTAGATCTATTGTCGGGATTCTGTGTATTAGAAAATATTATACATTTTTTAATTTTCCATTTTTACTCGTCCTGACTATATAGTAATTAAATGTTTTAATGGGATTTACCTTAACTAAACATTTTGACACAAAATCAATAAAGTTTGGAGACCACTGTTCAATATTCCTAAAAGTGGGTGGTGGTTTTGAAGGAATCATGAAAATAACTCGCATCGGATGTATATCCCCGTACGGAGGTCGCCCCTCTGCCATTTCTAAAGCGGTTATACCTAAGCTCCAAATGTCGGCAACGCAATCGTAACCAATCTCTTGAATTACTTCGGGAGCCATCCAGAACGGCGTCCCGATAACTGTGTTGCGCTTCGCCATTGTATCCTAAAAAAAAGTTTTTTTAATGGCAATAAGTGCCAGTTACAACTAGTGTATAAATTACCACTTTAAATCGTGAATTCATAGCAGGTCAGTCATACCGTGAGTTGACCCGCAACTCCAAAATCTGCGAGTTTAGCGTGACCCTCACTATTGAGCAGAATATTTCCTGCTTTGATATCCCTATGAATTTTTTTCCTAGCGTGCAGGTACTCAAGTCCTTTTAAAGTGTCCGTGAGAACTGTCGCTATTTCATCTTCGGTTAAGGTTTTCTTCCGTAATCTCATGATATCGGAGACTGAACCAGCACCGCAAAATTCCATTACGATCTGCAAAAAATATCATTGGCAATTAATTTATGTTTACTGTATCAATGTCAATATACCTATATGACTTTAGTTAATAAGAATTGGATCACCTACCCAAAGATCGGTATTCTTAAAGTAAGATCCATAATACTTAACAACGTATGGACTGTCGCACTGCTGCATTATTGAGATTTCTTTAATAATTTCCTGCAAGTCGGTGTCCACCGGAACTTGCTTGATGGCTAATACTTGCCCGGACTCCTTGTGAAGGGCTTTGTACACACTGCCGTAGGAGCCTTCTCCCAGCTTACAGATGATGTCGAAGACCTCCTCCGGTTGACGTGTGAGGTTATCTTCTGACAGCATCTTTAGTTCGCTTTAAACATTAACAGTTATAACAGACAGACACATATTAGCACATGCATGCTTAAAATCCATACGTTTTACTAACCATACAGGAAGAATCCCATGTTATTCATACCTTTTATTCGTTGGAGATGACTGTTGATGTTGCTGCTCCATTTTTTAAATTTCAATTGTACTTTGTATTTCTTTCAAGAACGTGTTGATAACGATATCCAGTAGTGCAGTATTTCACTTTTTAACCATGCTCATCCTCGTCGGAATGATTGCGGGGATCATGTATGTAATTGTTGCACTTGCACAAATCACAAGCTACTGTGTCCAAGCCGAGTTGCTTCCAGCACCATTATAGCTTCACGGTGATAATCACGGTGACAAAGTTCCACTTCAAAAACTTAAGGAATTTTCTATGCCCAACCTGTCGTTTAAAAAATCTCTCCTTCTTGTATCCTTTTTGGCACTTTTTTCACCTTCACCCTGCTCACCTTAAACTTTTGGCTCGTTGGGAAATGTCGTCGACTTCTTTGTAATTCCTGCAAGAGAAAAATTTCTGTAAAAGTTTGCCACTTTAGAAATAAAAATCTCCTCACAAACTCTATTATCCATTGTGTGCCCACAATTCACCCATAATTCACTCAAGATAAGAGTTGTTAAAAAATTTTATGAAGAAAAAATATGAACTCCTCAAGTCAAAGATTTTGAGATTAAAGGAAGTAAAATTAAATAAAAATATGCTGCTTGCACACACATACATTACATTCACCTTAATTACAAGAGTTCTGTTTTGCACATAAAAACAATGTGCATGAGTAATACATTTTTGGCCACATAGCTATGTAGAGTCCTGAATTGTACTCAGGTGCACACAGCAGAGGTAATTAAACAGGGTGCAATGGTTCTATTAGATTGTGTGTTCAACATTGTAAAAATTGACGATTTTTTGTTCTCTAACAGGACCATGCACAGATATTTTTTTGGGTGTATCAGTATCAGCAACACGCTAAACAAGTTTTGCATAGGTGATCTTGGTTGATCATTCATTTTATATGACTGCGCTGCGATTACATTAAATTTTACTATGCTTGGTTTGCAAACGCAATACTACTACTTTTACTTTCAATCATCGTATAATATCCTAATCTTTGGGTGATTGCTCGCATGTGTTGATATAAGCATTCCAATAAGATTTGCATCATTTGGTCCGTCCGTATGTATGCATGCACTGCCTGTGCGTAAAACATTTTTTGCATGTTCTTTCTTTCTAAGATGCTGAGTCAGGTTATAAAAGGTGTAAATTAATTAGCGTGGTATATATATATGATACACAGATGTATGGGCACGTCTTATAAATTACAATACAGCTCTAGCAGATAGTTTAGCCTGCAGTCATGAATGTTTATATAGTGTTTTTTGGCTGACAATATATACGCGCAAAAATATTCACATAATATAGATATTTGTAAAGTGTAAAGGTTAAATTAGCAATAAAATAAGTAGAAACAATGATTTTTACTTTAAGTTATTATGCTTCCGGCTTCAGACACTCAAGATTTGATCTTGCAGTGGCTGGCTGCGTTAAACTCCAGTGTCTCCGTCCGATTCATTATCCAAACTCTCCATGTTTTTTGGTTAGGACAATATAATGATCCAAACTTTGAATCAGATGAGATGAGTTATACACTAAAAAAACTGAGGATTGATTTTATTCCAAAAATGCAACGACCTTTAGTAGGGTAACATATTATTCGGAAGCACAACAAGATGAATATAAGGTGCCAAGCACAGTAGTTTTTGTTTGCAATGCAATGTGTATTCAGTGATCTGATAACTAGGAATATTTGGGTATTAATATAAACACATAATGTGAGGCTGCATAAAAATGTGTATTCACGGAGCAGGTCTTTATTTCCTTTTAATACGGTACATCCACCAACCAGCCAGATAGAGGCAACTACTTATGTAGTTTTCGGTTTTGTCGGTCGGATATTAATATAATGGTGAACGGATTGGATACGGAATACGGATGTGTATACGATGGGATATACTATATCTGCTTAAACATACATAGTCACCCATAACACAAGGGACAACTGTTATAAGACCATTTCTATTTCCGTACGACGACACGGCATATACACACTATGTGGAACAAAATCTATCAGATCACGACACACTCATTTCATTACTACGCCAAGCACCCAACTAAAAAGCGAAATATCCTGTGCAAGTTTATTTAGGCTGATATACCTCATACTATGCTCATACAACCGTGGTTGGTTTCACCAACTTGGGAAGGGTTATATCGTGTAACAAAAAAGTGGAACCTCTGTCTGTAGTGAACCCCAAATACCAATCATTTTCATAAGTACTTACTAAAAACCTATACAACTGGTATTAGATAAACGAACTAAATGTACATATTATAGAAATTGGTTTGCGTGTGATTATGTGAACAGGATAATATTTTGTACGCAAAGCGGATATTTGGATGCTGCACTGCACTGCATATAGACATACCTTTTTAAATATTTTAACAGGCATGGGATACATGTGTCCACACTAAAATGGATACTGGTTGGTTTTTGGTACTACATACGTCCTGGAAAGATATGCAGGAGGACATCGGTAGTATCGTGTGCGCTTTATGTTGTACTTTTGTACGCATGCAGCATGCAGAAACACGACTACTCGGAGAACAACTTGTGGTTTTCTGGGGAAGAGATGTTGTTGGCTCGGTGTTTTGTCTGTCTGTCAGCAAATCACCACCACCATGTTCCGCATGAGAACGAGAACAAAAATTCCCGTGTAGACAAAATGTTTTTGCAGCACTATAAAAAACGTTTGTTTTTGTTATGGTTTATTGGATTTCCTCTCCAAGTTGTGTCTTGGAGGATTTGGAATTATATTGCTTGGTGGGCACACTGGGCACGTAATTGGATTTGGGAGATGCACCAACTCTCTTTTATACTTTGTTGATCGTGGAGTTCCGGTTGGATACGCATAATATGCCTTGATGCTGCAGAAATGTATATATATATATTGCATAATCTTCCTATATGTAGTATAGAATGAACGGTACGATGACAGATCTGGAAACTGAAAGAACTTACATTGCGAGATTTCACCACGAGATTGGAACATGGGAAAATGTCATAATGTCAATCATTTTGTCATCCTTGTCAACTGAGACTGAGAGTTGGGAATACACGCTCCGTCAAACTATTCCATGCCACTTTATGATTATTTGCATTTTTTATAAAGTGTCCTCAACACAATCAGGCAGGTAAATGCTACAGCCAATTAATTAAGCTCTACCTGCATGGCTCTGTACGCTGCGCTGCTTAATTGTTGATTTGCACTTACTCTAGGAGATACTCCGTTTCTATTCAGTGTACATGGCAGTCATAAAGATGCTCAAGTTTTTGTGTTGGGCGATTTCCATTGTGCTTTCTGTAACTGGAAGCTCTCTGGAGAGCTCTGGAAAGGCAGTATTCCATAACCCCATTTTCGACGAAAGCTGGCCCGACCCGTACTGCCACAAGCACACTGATGGATACTACTACATGCCCCGGAGGGAAGATGACAGGCGTGGAATTGGATTGTTCAGAAGTCAGACCCTAACCAACTGGAGAAATGCGGAAAAGGCTGTTGTAGTCCACGCTCCAGAAGGCCTGATGAGTTTGTGGGCTCCTGAAATCCACTTCATCAACGGAAATTTTTACCTGTACTATGCCATGGACAATGGGGACAACGCCAACCACAGGATGTACGTGAGTCGCGCTCTAGATCCGGGAAATCCCTTGGGAAACTGGACAGAGGCAAAGAGGATGGCTGTTCCAGGGGACGACTTTTGGGCGATTGACGCTACCGTTTTGCAGTACACGAATGGACAGCTTTACCTGATTTGGTCGGGATGGCCCACAATTAGCGCGGGTTTCCCTCAAAACATCTACATTGCGAGGTTATGTGACCCAGAAACCGTTTGCTCGGAACGGGTTCTCCTTGCCGAACCGATTTACTCGTGGGAACAGAATGGAGCTGCCTTACTGGAAGGTCCACAAATCCTCCATAATGCAGGCAGAGTCTTTCTCATTTACTCCGCGTCGGGCTCCTGGACTGCCGATTATAATCTAGGATCTATGGGAATTGACAATGGAACAGATCCAATGGTTCCAGGAAATTGGTGGAGACACGATAAACCCGTGTTTTGGAGGAATGATGAGCAGGAGGTGTTTGGTGTGGGACATGCCTCATTTACCACCTCACCTGGTAAGCATTTATATATTGCGTATATAATTTGTAATACATAGCTTTTAAAAATCTGCCATGTTTATTAATTTTCAATTCCAGACGGGTCTGAACACTGGATTGTGTACCACGCCATGCAAAACCCAGACTTGGGATGGGATAACAGGACAGCTCGGGTGGAGAAATTTGGCTGGAATCCTGACAATTCTCCGGCATTCCCGCGACCCTCGGGGTTTGAAGTCGAATTGGAGGCTCCTAGTGGAGAATAGAATTTGATATCATGTCACCACTCACCAGTAATAAACTAATAAACGTCTTCATTGTTCGCTTCGCTATTTTGGTTCTAAATTATATCTAATTATTTTTTGGTAATATGCTCAAATTGCATTGTTCCAATTGTTTCATTCATATCACAATCAAGCCATTCTAAATGGCCATACAACATGACATGAGCACAAAACTTCTTCCGTGTCCTCCTATGTATGTTTCACACATGATTCCTTTCTGGTATTCAGTAATATTCATTTCATTCGCATAATCTTTAATATGGCGAAAATGGTTTCACATGTGACCAATGTGTACAGAGGGAACTTTTTCCTGAGATATCCCCAAAAACAGATGCAGGAGATGCCGGAGTTTTCTTTTTTACTTGCTTGATTGCTTCTNTATTATGGCGAAAATGGTTTCACATGTGACCAATGTGTACAGAGGGAACTTTTTCCTGAGATATCCCCAAAAACAGATGCAGGAGATGCCGGAGTTTTCTTTTTTACTTGCTTGATTGCTTCTTCGCCATCAGTTGTTGTTGTCAGTTTATGTTTCAGTAAAGGGAGAGCGCAAGAGAGCCCATGGTGGTTTTAGCAACACTTTGTGGAAGCAGTAGTAGTAGAACCTTGAGTAGTTTATCAAATCACCTGTTTCACCTTCATCATCAAAAAAGTGTCAATCTTTGCTTCCGAACCATAATGGCATCCACATCCCTGCCACCCGAAGTGAAGGCCAAGTTGGACCAAGTGGCAAACGTGAGGATTGACGAAACTGGAAAATTCAAGTACATTTTGATCAAGGTTTTCGCGAAAAACGGTGAGGGAAAGCATGTGGACTCGAATTCGAAAGTGGTGGTGAGGGGCAGGGCGGATTGTCCATATCATGGTTAGTCTAAAATAGGTAGTCTTCCAAAAATGCGTGTCCAATTAACACCAACTTTACCAGACGCCAAATTTTATGGTGTTTTTTTCCAGGTGATATTTTCGACAAATTCCAGGAGGAAACCGCAAACCTGGAAGGACTAGACGATGATATCCTTGGTGGAGGTCGGATTCAGCGGAACGGGAACAAAATACACGTTTTTGGATACTCTCAGGTAAAACGCAATTCTAGAAAACGGGCCAATTATGAAAAAAGGTAAAGACGTGTGGCGTGTTATAAATGCGTTTTATCATTTTAAAACAGGGATATGGGCAAGCGGATCATCGGTTGACTGTGGAAATCTTGAAGAAAGACTTTCCCACCCATGAAGTAACCTGGAGCAATGAAGGCTACTAAGCCATACGACCGTCCTCGACGAGAATCCTGAAAAATACGATACCCAATTTCCCAATGTTTGCTCAGTGGTGGTGATAACACAGAAAGTGCTCCAGAGAATAAATGAGATGCTAATTTACAAATCCTCGTTAAAACTTTAT
>JAANSN010003335.1:0-19020 GCA_036850665.1 Dicranocentrus wangi | reverse complement strand
TAGTCCACGTACATGGACAAGCTCGAGTAGAGTGCCGGTGCAAACCCTCCCAAGCCATTGAGCAGACACATTAACATACCGTACTTGTCTGGTCTCGAGTTTGGGTCCAGATTTGGTGGTGCATGTTGATCGGTCAAGGCAAGGAACTGGTTGGCCGTGTCCAGGTACAAGTCAAGGTTGATTATGAGTTCGTAACAAAATACTGAAAATGCGACCAGCAACGCGGCTCCTATCCCAGTGGTGGCAATGTTTACGCGCAGAAAATTTGGCATGGCGTGGAACGCGATTTGGTAGGCAACAATTCCCCCGCAGGAGAGCCCGTACAGAAACATTGAAAGCACGACGAGACCCCATGGGATCCACTTCCATTTTGGCTTGGTCAAAGAAATTCTGGTGTAGTCGGGGTTCCATTTGACGGGAAATGGAAGGGGATAGTATATGTAGGCCAGGGAGCGAATGCGAATTGCCAGCAACTCTTCGTTAGTGAGTGTCATTTTGGGGTGCCTGCTGTTCTTCTAGCAAGCTATGTGAAAAAATAATGTGCAAAAATGTATTTGCTTACAAAATTACGGGTGATAATTGCTATTATAGGAGTGACATGCTACCTGTAGGATATTTTACACACGCAGGATTAAGCACTACTAATATTTCGTTTCGTATTGTATGTCTTTGAATTCGGAAACAATCAATAATTAAATTGAGGTGGAACACAGATGGTTAAGTAGAATTAGCGGGTAGAACTTTGTTTTCAACAAATTAAACACCAAGTGATATTTTGAATACACAGTGATAAAAGTAAAGGCTTAAACACTACTATAATCCGTCATAATTAGCGACACCAAAATTTCCTGAAATCTACATTATTATTTTTAGTATTATTACATGGACAACTTGGTTTTTACAACTCCCTTGGCACGATTCCCGTTAGGTACTGCAGGCACCGGAAAAGCTAAAATGTCGAATATCTTTCCAGCTGAAATGATTTTATTACATGGCGGGGCTGAGGCAGGAAGCCACCTTTTTCAAGTTTCTTCGACATTTCGACACGAATTCTGATAAATAAATGCTTGTCAGAGGGATTAGCTTGTGAACAAGGAAAAAAGAAAGGCAAGTACTGATGAAACAAGAAAATCTCAAGGTACTTCTAGCTACTACCTTATTTCGGAAAAAATAGGCAATAAAATTTCGGCAACGCAAAATCTTTGCTACGACTACGCCCCTCTACGTCCACTCCATGTATCTCATGTTTGTCGTTGTTCGTTGTGAAACTGATGTGGGGTTGCAAAATAGGGTTTTAATCCCGGGATGAAAAAAAAATTGCAAAAGGATAAGCAGGGATTTGGAAATTCCCAGAATTTGTTTTGTCCCTGGACAAAGTTTCAGGATTGGCTTGATTTGGTTCATTCAATAAAAATCTTTGGAAAAACAGGGATTAGTTGGGAAATTCCCTGACAATTTACTCCAAAAATCACTGATCCGAGGGTGCTTTAAAAATCCTTGAAGCGGCGCTCTCGAGCTCCAGCATTTTTTGCAACCCCGAACGGATGCATGAAATGAAGTACAATAATAATAAGAATTACAATTTTTCATTTTAAGAGTTAAATGGCGTGATATAAGTGGATAGCCAATTTTGATAAGTTATATATCCGCCGTGGTTTCGTTCGTGTCTAAAAACATGCCAAATGTATCTAAAATTTAAGGTAGCCGAACCTGTTTTTATTGAATGCTAATGAACTTCATGTAAGACCATATTCTGACTCAAACATTGCTAATCAGAGGAGCAACAAAACAACCCTTGTATTATTTTGCAAGAACAATAAAACTGAAAACATGATAGATAATTTTTTTAAATTCGAAAACGGCTTACTGAGGTAATTATGAGTACGACAACTAGATAATTGTAGAACTAGGTCCATATACTCCTGTCTAATAACTTTTGCTGGAAAGTTTTATTTTCCCTAAGAAAATACGATAACTAATGGTTTACACAGATTCTTTTAAATTTAGATATTAATTGCATCAATTTTAGTATGGGAGATCCTATGTCGAGATACGGAATTCAATCAGAGTATTAAGAAAAGAATATCCATCTTATATCGCCATCGTCACATCATCACCCATTTTCAAAAACAGAATGTTCTAAAAATTAGAAATCAGTTGATCACCCATTCAGAGGTGTGCGGGCTACCGGCTACCGACCTACTCTTGGGCCACCGGGCTACCGGGCCACCGGCTACCGACCTACTCTTGGGTCACCGGGCTACCGGGCCACCGGCTACCGACCAATGTTTGGGTCACCGGGCTACCGGGCCACCGGCTACCGACCTACTCTCACCGATTCTGGTAGCCCGCACACCTCTGCACCCATTATTGTTTTTCTTCATTTTCATATCAAGCCATCATGTAAACTTGTAAACCCAAAATGTTTGCTATTTCAAATTATTATTAGCTTACACTAATTGTAAGTGTGCTTCTTGACACATTTAGCTTCAGTTGGAGGATGGGGACATGGGGCACAGCAGCAATTAACCGCATACTACCACACATTCCTCGCCCTCTGCACACTTAATCCCGTCACAGGTTTGCGGGGGTGGGCGAGTTGGGAGTTGACTATTAGCTGTAAATTCAATGCAAAAATATATATTATAAAAGTGCTGGCTGGTTGTACTATCTTTATAAGAACAAAAAAGACCAACACTTATTAGCAGGCACAAAAACATTTTATAAGCGTAGAATTTTTTTAACTTACCACCATTTGGAGACAACGGAGTCCCAACAACAAAACCAATCACTAGTAGGATGCAAACCCAGAAGAAAATTCGAGACATTTTTCACTAGCAAAGCAAATGAGTAGTCGTACTACTACTTTTGTGGTTGATATCAGAAAGGCTCACAATTGCAAACTGAATAGGGGAATCTTCATAACAGGGGATTTTATATAGTAGTCAGTCAAGCATAGCGTGAGTTAAAGTGGATCATGAATGAACCAAAAAATGCAATTTCCGCGTAATAACCCGTTTACTGCTTCAGTCAGAGTTACACGTACCTACACCTACACCTTACGACGAAAAAGTAATGACGTCAAAATGGTTGATTGTTTTGTAGTCATCAAAGCATGACACGCATATATCCAATATTTAATCACATTTTGTTCTTTACGTATAAAATAATGAACAACGATAAAGCTATTGAAAATGACTAATAGGCCCAACCACAATTAGGAATGCCCACGCAAATTAACATGAATAATAATATGGATAACGTAGGTAAATTACTGTTTTGATTTTTAGCTTTCGGTCCATGTAGTAGTATTATGGTATTCCTAAATGAATGTGTTTAAACAATAATAATAACAAATAGCTCTGGCTAATATTTTTATTTTTACTTCTCACTAAACCCGCTTGCTGGCTGCTGGTGAACTGACTTGAAAGTAGGTTTAGCAAATTTACCAAACATTTTCGTTTTCGTAAACATTTGTTTCATTTTTAGTTAAATATGATAAATATGGATACGCCATTACAAAATTAGTTCGCACTGACTCCGTCATTTTTTTCTCCTGTTTTTCGGCACGGAATTCACTTTAAAACAAATCCATGCTGTGCCATTTCCATTGCTCAGTTTCCATTACTAAAGGTTCTCTAAATTGAAAGTGAGTGAGATAATATATAATGTTCACAACTACATATATTTTACCATATAAAACCATGATGATTCGCGATAATTTATTATACTAGCTTACAGTGGTTCTTTTTGACACACACGGCTTCATACGGAGGCCAACATGGGGCACAACAGCAATTTATCGTGTACTGCACACATTCCTCATCCTCCGCACACTTAATCTCGTCGCAGGTTGGAGGAGGAGGCGGAGTCGGGGTTTCAGTAGTTGTAGCTGCAAAAAAAGCGCAGAAAAAGAATCACTCTATATTAATATGAACAAAAAGAAAATGCAAACAATTGAAATAATATTTTGAACTTGTAAGTTTTAATTTTACTTTGTCTCTTTTCACAGTACGCATTGGGTTGCGGGCAAGGAGCTCGAATGCAAAATATAGTTGGAGGTTGCACGCATTCCTCATCGCCGGCACACTTGATATTGCTACAAGTTAACGGGGGGCTATTGTCAGTTTCACCTGGGGGAAATAATTCCAAAAATAAAAAATATAAGGAAGAAATCAAAAATGTTTTTCAAAGAATGTTTCCTATGGCCATACGACATACAAACTTCAAGTTTTTGCAGTACCTCCATGTGGAGACAAAGGGGAACCAACAACAAAATTAGTCATGAGTTGAATGCAGAGCCAGAAAAATGTTGGAGACATATTTGTCGCATAAACTAATAATAAACTAAAGTGGTAACTTCTGTGAATGATTTCAGGAAGGCTCACGTATACAAACTGAATGGGGAATCATCCTGACACGAAATCTTTTATATGGTCGGGAGCATAACATGATCTACAATACAGCAATTTCGCGTAATATCCCACTTACTATTTATTTACTAGATCCCAAACAGATACTTACCTACCTTGCGGCGAAAAGTAATAGGCAACTCATTGAATGCTTTTTTGTGCTCATCAAAGCGTGACGCGCACATCTAATCTTCATTCAATGAATTCAATCACTTTTTTGTGGGTTGTTTTTATGGAAACAGCAATCATAAAATTTGCACGCCAGCTTCATTCAATCCAAAACTCACTTGCACATTTTCTTTCTTTTTTTAAGTCTAGTTTGTGAACATTTCCTTTACAAAAAGTATTATGCCAATCTCTACAAGTTTAAGACTAACCTAATCAATCATATCGTATTTCTTGTCTGTGTTAAATATCAGTACAGCGTGGGCTTTTGCCCTTGCCCTTGCCATTGAAAATGTTGGATAGTTAAAAGAAAATAAATTAAAAAATACAAGAAATACCTGAATCGAATGTATAATAATGTAACTTGTGTGTGAGGATCAATGATTGCATTGAACTCCAAAATGCAGCTGTCTTTTTCTTGAGCGATTTTTAAATGATGATTTAACTTAAACATGATTGATTGGTATATTTGGTATGTGTATACCGTGATGCGTGCGTGCAAAAAAAGTTACTCTTTGCTATGCAAATTAGTCCGCGTCAAACAAATAATAAACTTTTTCCAATTTATCACATTGCCAAATTGAAGCATTTTTTATTTTCGTAAAAATTTTTCACGTGCATGTTTTAACTTGAGAGATAACTCACCTAGTTGAACACGAGTTAAGAGATGATGATGATCATTTTAATTTTACAGTTCAAATTCGGGTCATAGTCCTCAAAAATTCATCCAGAAACTGTACATTCATATTATGGATGAAAAATAGAAAAATATATGATCCACTATTATTATGGACAGGAAGATATATGAATAGGCCAGATTTTGTGTGTAAATAAACACTTGCCTGACATTTAATTTAATCGTTTTGAGTGACATTCGTACGCAATTCTGTCACATTTCACTTTTATTTTTAGAGTTGATACTTATATTGCCTGTCGTTTAGGCATTTAAGGCAGAAGAGATTCTTCATCAAAGCGTGTAAGCTCCAGGGTAGTTCATTCTGCGGGTTGAGCATACAAATGATATCAATCTCCATATTCACATTACGGTGAGTATCTTAAATGATAAATGATTTAATAAGTAACTAATTTAAAGTAGGTGGCTTACGGTCCTTGTGGACACATAAAGGTGTGTACGGAGGGCATGGCTCACAACAGCAATCTATCCCGATTAGCACACATTTCTCGTCGTCTGCACACTGAATCCCGTCACAGGTTGGAAAAGAAGGCAGAATTGGGGTTTCAGTAGTAGTTGTAGCTGAACGAAGCGAAGAAAAAGAATCACTCTATATTAATATTTACTCTGCCTCTTCTGGGGAAAATAATTCCAAAAATATTTAAAAATAAAAAAAATTTAGAAGTAATTAATTAAGAAAGTTTTCTGGCCATACGTCATACAAACTTTAATTATTTTTTTTGCCGTACCGCCATTTGGAGACAAAGGAGAACCAACAGCAAAATTAATCGTGAGATGAATGCAGAGCCAGAAAAATATTCGAGACATATTTGTCACTGATAATTAAATGGTTCTTTTGTGAATGATTTCGGGAAGCCTCGCGATTGCAAACTCAAAGGGGAATCTGCACAACACGAAAAATCTTATTTATATGGTGGAGCGTAACATGATCTACAATGCAGCAATTCCGCGTAATATATCCCACTTACTACTTATTTATTTACTAGATCACACAGATATTTACCTACCTTACGGCGAAAAGTAATAATGTAACTCATTGAATGTTTTTGTGCTCATCAAAGCGTGACGCGCACATCTAATTTTCATTCAATCACCTTTTTTGTTTGTTTTTCATGATAAACAATAATGATTATTATTTGCAGGCCAGCTTTAACCCAAAACACTTTTTAGTCTAGTTCGTGAACATGTTTACCAAAAGCATGCCAATCTCTATAAGTTTAAAATTAACCTAATCAATCATATCGTATTTCTTGTCTGTGTTAAATATCAGTACAGCGTGAGCTTTTGCCCTTGCCCTTGCCATTGAAAATGTTGGATAGTTAAAAGAAAATAAATTAAAAAATACAATAAATACCTGAATCGAATGTGCAATTTAACTTGTGTGCGCATCAATGATTGCATTGCACCTAAAATGCAGCTGTACATAGCCTTTTCCTTGAGTGATACTTAAATGAGTCACAATTTGGCCATGCTTCCTTGAAATACAATGCAATTAATCTCATAAGTAATAATCTAGCGTCGAAAATTAAAAACTAAAAATTAATTCACTTCAAAAATCCCACGCGAATCCTTATTTAACATGATTGACTGTATAGGTATACCACGTGCGTGCAAAAAAGTTACTCTTTGCTATGCAAATTATTCCACGTCAAACAAATAAATAACTTTTTTCAATTTACCACATCATTGGCAAATTAAAGCATTTTTTAATTTTCATAATACTTTACACGTGTATGTTTTAGCTTGAAACTGAAAGATAACTTTCTTTCTTTCACCTTGTTGAACACGATGAATAAGAGATTAGTCATGTTAATTTTACAACGCAATATGGGTCATATTCCTCGAAAATTCATCGAGAAACCGTACATTCTCATAATGATATGATACACTATTATGGACAGGAAAATATACGAGTATGCCAAATTTTGTGCGTAAATAAACACTTGCCTTACATGTAATTTAATCGTTTTAGTGACATTCTTCGTACAATTCTGGTCTTAATTTTTATGTTACAATTAAGATTTGATACATTATATATAGACTGTCGTTTAGGCATTTAAGGTAGAAGAGATTCTTCAAAGAGTAAGATTAGTAAGAAGCTCTAGGGTAGTTCATTCTGCGGGTTGAGCATAAAAATTATATAAATCTCCATTTTCGCATAACGATGATTAACTTGAATGATAAATGATTTAAGAAGTAATTTGAAGTAGGTGGCTTACAGTCCTTTTTGACACAGAGGAAGTTACGTACGGAGGGCATGGCTCACAACAGCAAACTATCGGGGTTTGCTCACATTTCTCGTCTTCTGCACACACATAATCTCGTCTTCTCGTCTTCTTAATTTCGTCGCATGTTGGAGCAAGTGGTCGAGGAGGAGGAGGAGACGATGGGGTTTCTTCAGTGGTCGTATCTATAACACGTAACATAAATGAGTGTCCGTCTATAAATGCAGCGGAAAGTTTAATTAGCAATCCATACGCTATATTATCAATATTAATTATGTAAATAATATTTTAAGTATGATTTTTTGTTTTAGATTTATTGTCTATTTACTTTGCCTCTTGGCGCAAAACGCATCTGGGACTGGCTGACATGGGACTTGCTCAGTGCACAGGACGGTGCGGTGGCGTCGTGGCGTATACACAATACAATCCTCGTCTTCTACACAATGAATGTCGTCACAAGCTAGCGGAGCAGTGGTAAATCTAGATATTTTGCAAAGTATGAGGTTGCACAGAAAAAAACATTTTTTAAAGTTTAGCTAGGGACCGCACGGTTATTCTATTCTATGTGGTAAAGATCTTCTTTTAAAAAAACTTACCATGATATGGAGACAGACGGGAACTAGCAACAAGAGTAATCACTAGTAGTAGGGTGAAAATCCATACCAAAACTCGAGACATTTTCTTATCTACTTTGGAGTAACAGTCGCTCGTGGAGGTTATCTCCGGAAAATCAACAATGGAAACTGAATGTAGAATTTTTGCATTTCAAAAGTTTATATAGTAAAAATCCCCCTTACTTAATGTGTATTATGGTGCCGAGGAATAGAGATGAGGTACTTACGGTGAAACTATAGCTGATTGCATTAATGGTCAACAAAGCGTGAAAGCACATGACATGTTCACACATTCAATCTTGTATCACACACGAGTATTGTTCGCATGATCAAGGATACTTTGTAGGATAACACTATTTATTTAGATTTTCCCTTACAGTTCGAGACTTATATGTAATGTTTATCAAAGTATATTTTATTCATGTATGGTTAAACCTGGTAGGTCAAAATAAATTTGCGTTGTGTTGTGTGAATCGATTTTTTCCTTGAGCCAGCCAATCAGGATTTCTCGATATTTTAGATATCCGAGATTTAAGGACGTACTGCATAGTAATGTCAACCGCATTTCGCACAGAGTATGTATGTAACCGCATTTCCCAGTCCAACCGACCGAGAAGCACTCAACTGATTGATGTTTATACGGAACAGAGGTAGACTAATACTAATTACAATAATACCAATAATAATAATAATTCACCAACCGTTGTAAGATACTCGTTAAGATACTATTTAAAATCCAAAACTAGTATAGCGTCAAAGCATCTTAATACCAATAGCCCAAAATAATCCACCACGAACCCCTTTTCAAAAGTGTAAAACGTCCCATATCTTAACCGAATCGGAGAGAGTGCATTCGCCGCCTTCATATCTATTCGACTACCTTTTGTCTTCCGCCGGACAAAGGAATCCTTTGCTCGCATTCTATTGTCAGCCACCAGCTTAACAGACACCTCATATCCATACACAACTTCCTTTATAGTCAAGATTTGTCCAGCAACGCAAATGGCCCCGAGAGTAAAAAACCCAAAGTATACTGTGTCAGGCGTGGTCTCGCGACATCGCACCAAAAACCAGGAGCAAAACACCGAACTCCAAAATCCAATGGTCAGGCAGATGTAAATCATGAGCGTTGCAAACCCCTGTAGCCTCGAGTAGATTAGGAGTACCTTGGAATAAAGCCGGTTGAACTGGCTGACGCTCATGAAGGGGATCGTTTCCAGGACGAGCTTATACTTCCGGATGACAACCAATAAAAGTGAGAGGATGAAACTAATGCTTCGCACGCCCTCCAAGGCCACCAAATAGTTGACTCCGAATCGTACCAGCAGGCTCAGCCATACGGTGCTCGTATTCCGGTACATTGGATTTCCAAGACAGATCTCCAGCAGGAAGTGGGTGGGGTCGTAGTCCACGTACATGGACAAGCTCGAGTAGAGTGCCGGTGCAAACCCTCCCAAGATATTGAGCACACACATAAACATGCCGTACTTGTTCGGTCTCAAATTCGGATTCAGATTTGGAGGTGCATGTTGATCCATCATAGCAAGGAACTGATTGGCAGTATCCAGGTACAATTTATGGTTGATTATGAGCTCGTAACAAAATACTGAAAAGGCGACCATCATCGCGACTCCTAATCCTGTGGTGGCAATATTAACGCGCAGAAAGTTTGGCATGGCGTGGAACGCAAATTTGTAAGCAATAATCCCCCCGCAGGAAAGCCCGTATAGGAATATTGACAGGACAATGAGACCCCATGGGATCCACTTCCATTTTGGCTTGTTCAAGGAAAGTCTGGTGAAGTAGGGGTTCCATTTGACAGGGAATGGAACGGAGTAGTATGCGTAGGCCAGGTAACGAATGCGGAATGCAAACAGCTCTTTGTTGGTAAGTGTCATTTTAGAATATTTTTCCGAGCAAATCTTTAAAATTATTTAACAACGGTTATTATAAACATACAATTTTAATATTGTTAGAATTCTCTATAAGAGTGTTCAGTTTGTGGATTGATATTTTTAATTTAAATCAACTTACTGAAGGAGGGCCAAAACAAGTAGCTTGATATTCTACAAAGAATGTCACATTCCGCGTTATTTCTAAACAGTACTAAACCATTCTTGAAGAAAACTGTTCTAAAATGTTTTTGCTTGTACTGCTTAATCACAACTATAGTACGTCATAATTAGAAGCAAATTGTCCTGAAAAGTGGATCTGCACTGCATTTACACATTATTACGTGGACAACTTGTTCGGCACGATTCTCTCAAGGTACTGCAGGTGCACAGCAAGTCGAAAGAGGGATTCCAGCTGAAAAATGATTTTGTTTAAATTGCATGAAGCCGTATGGCGCTTGGGTACGTGTAAGATTTTCTTGTTATTGGACATACATTGCCAGCCAGGCAATGTTTTAGTGCGCAGTAGTACCCGGAAAAGCTTCTTTATCTGTCAGATTGAAATTGATTCTAATCTAACCATTAAATTATATAGTATTTTTTCAGGATTTAGAAAAAATGACATTATGATCGCTCAGGGGACCGTATATACCGTCCATTTTATGTTTTCTTAGTTTAAGGTTTTCCTCTAGAAGCGCAGTAGGATGTCACTAAAGATAAGAAAAAATATTTTACTAGAAATACCAGTAAAGTGAAGAAAAAAACACCCAAAATATTGAAATAATAGTGCCCTCCTAATATATGCTACTTTTCGCCAAGGCCAAAATATGGTTAAAAACACGATTGCAACTAAAACTTTTTATTGTTCAGGAAATATAGTAAAATATCGTAGATGCATGACATTAACATTATATTGTAAATTGTAATATTTCACAAATGAAACATGAAGCAGGAAGGAAAGAAGGACTTATGAAATGTTTCCATTCCGCCTGTATCTGCATAAGCTTGCTACTATATTGCTTTGCTAGTTTTGCTACACATTTTACATGGTTTAAGGTGCTTGGAGCTACTTTCTCTTTACTTTTTACGTCACATTATTATTTTTTAGATCTTAAGTAGGAATAAAACCTCTTGTGATACTTTTAAGAGAGGCAAGCGCAAATCAATTTATTGTCGAGATATGCTATGCTGTTTTGATTTGATGATGTGAGTGCGAGTTGACCTTTCGCGTCTCGCGTAGGCAAACTCATATGTTTCCTCCGTTGAACTAATATTATGTACTCATAACCGAGGTCAGAATGCAATAAATGATGCAATTTGTTGTGGAGATATGTTGCAAAAATAAATTTTTACTTACCTTTGTCCCACTTCCTGTTGCATCAGTATACTAATCTTCGAACTCGTGGAAGGTATTAAGGTGAAGACCCAATGTGCAAAGTTTCAAGTTGAAACTCAAAGCGTTTATGACGGGACGGACACCGCATGGTCTTAATATTATGTTAAGCTACGCTTGCCTAATAAATGTAGTACATAGTAAGGTTTCGGCCACGCAAAATTTGGGTTCCGTTCCGAGCATGTCCCTCTACGTTCATTTCATGTACGCCATCCTTGTTCGTTGCTAAGCTCATGGACACTACTCTAAAACAAGTCATTATATATTCAGACTTTTGTTGCAAATACTAATAAAATGTACCTTAAAATGCAGGAGCGTGTACAAGGGGATCGGTGTCACATGACTCACTTCATAATTGTTTGCAAAAATTACTCCACTATGCCAGCGTTTCAGGGATGTGACTTATTGGCGAATATATGTTATGTTATATAATAAAAATATTTTTAATATTACACGAGTATATTGCATGATATTACAAGATAGTAAATTTTTACAAGTCGTGATCACCCGTGGTTTCCTGACTGGTTACGCACCTTTGTAATAAACATGTGACGTGTACCTAAAAGTTTAAGGTAGCAATATAATACTTGCTTCGCGAACGATGAATTTCTTTTAACAAAAAATCAAAAAATCCTTTTTATCAACCGCAACCACCACGCTAGAGCCGACCCGATAACCATTTCCTTATTATTATTTTGCAGATTATATTATGATTTCGCTTTTAACTGAGAGAATATTAGTAATTTAAAACAAAGTTGGAGCCCCCTTTGTTAATGGCGGTAGTTGAGCATTCATTCATGAGTAATTCATTCTGCAAGTTGAACATACATTATATTATAAAACACCTACTCATATTTACAATGTGATGTTCAATTTACAGATTTTTACTTATCTTATACTTACTGAGTGAGTCTTATTGTCAATATTTAGATAATTTTATTTTAAGCTTATGCCGAAAGAAACTATATCTACACTAGAAGGGGCATAGCAAAAAAATCTAACTACAACACCCGAATACAAAGTCGAAAATGCATCAAATGATCTAGCGACTAGTAACCTAAAATATTCCATCATATAAATCCCTTTGCCATGCATGGTGCAATTTATTTGTATATTTGTATTTATGGCTTATACCGAGGCAAAGAATTTAATTGTTTCCTCTCTAATAAAAACTGTTGCTTTCATGAAATTTAATCTAACTTTCAAGCAAGTTTAAATTATGTCATCATTATTTAAGAATTCTTGCCTTAATTTGTCATTATATTTCAAATTGTGTAGCTACTACATCATTAAGAAGCTATTTAAAATCCAAAACTAGTATAGCGTCAAATGATCTTACGACCAACAGCCCATAGTATTCTACCTCAAACCCTTTTTCAAAAGTGTAAAACATCCCATATCGGAACCGAATCGGAGAGAGTGCATTGGCCGCCTTCAAATCTATTCGACTACCTTTTGTCTTTCCCTGGACAAATGAATTCTTTGCTCGCATCCTATTGTCAACCACCAACTTAATAGACATCTCACATCCATACACAATTTCCGTTATGGTAACGCATTGTCCAGCTACGCAAAGGACCCCGAGGGTAAAAAACCCAAGGTATACTGTATCAGGAGTTTGCTCTCGACATCGCACCAAAAACCAGGAACAAAAAACCGAACTCCAAAATCCAATCGTAAGAGTAACATAAGCGACGAACGTTGCAAGCTCCCTTCCTCTCGAGTACATTATGACAACCTTGGAATAAAATCGGTTGAACTGGCTGACGCTCATGAAGGGAATCATTTCCAGGACTATCTTGTACTTCCGGATGCCAACCAATCCACATGACAGGGCGAAACTGACACTTCGCACGCCCTCCAAGGCCGCCACATAGTTGACACCAAACCGTACCAACATGCTAAGCCACACGGTGGTCGTGTCCCGGTACATTGGATCTCCAAGGAATTCCTCCAGCATGAAGTGAGTGGGGTCGTAATTCACGTACATGGCCAAACTTGAGTAGAGTACCGGTGCAAATCCTGCCAAGCCATTGAGCACACACATCAAGATGCCGTATTTGTTCGGTCTCAAATTCGGATTCAGATTTGGAGGTGCATATTGCTCGGTCATAGCAAGGAACTGGTTGGCCGTGTCCAAGTACAAATGATGGTGGATTATGAGCTGGTAACAAAATACTGAAAAGGCGACCATCATCGCGACTCCTATCCCAGTGGTGGCAAAGTTTACCCGCAAAAAATTTGGCATGGCGTGGAACGCGATTTTGTAAGCAATAATCCCTCCACAAGAGAGCCCGTATAGGAATATTGACAGCACTACGAGGCCCCACGGGATCCACTTCCATTTTGGTTTGTTATCGGAAATTCTGGTGAAGTCGGGGTTCCATCTAACAGGGAATGGAACGGGATAGTAGATGTAGACAATGGAACGAATGCGGAATGCAATCAATTCTATGTTAGTAAGCGTCATTTTAGGATAATGTTTCTTAGAATTCTTTGATGTTCAGTTTGTGGATTGATAGGTTGATAGATTGAATGAACTTGCGGAAGGAGGACTAAACTAGTAGTTTACTGTTGTATGAGGGATGTCACGTTGAGGGATGTATGAGGGAGGGATATTTGTCACGCCACTAGAGACTAAAGACTATCTGAAGACAACTGTTTCATAAGATATTTGCACGTGTTTCCTTGAGTTCGGTAACAATAAGTAACTGTTTTTAAAAATATTAAACACCACAGGTTACTTAAATATACTACACGGTGATACAAGTATTCCGCTTAAAACAAATATAACACGTCACAATTAACGACACCAATATTTCCGGAAAACTATATCAGCACTGCATGCATGTATATATTATTACATGGGCAACTTGTTTAAGCAACTTCCTCGGCACCATTCTCTTTAAGAACTGAGGCGCCCACGCCCAGTTATGCAAAGAGTCATTCCTGGCTGGGGAAAAATTGATTTTGTTTTCAATTTATTACACTTAGGCACGTATACCTTTTCAAGTTTATTCGGCATGTCCAACATGATGAGATTTTTAGTGCGCAGTAGAACCCAACTATTTATTTGGTTTTTATAAGTACTTGTCGCTAAAGTCAAAATATGATTAGAAACACGGATGTAACTAAAGCTTTTGGTTGTTCAGGAAATTTAATAAAATATTGTATTGTAAATCGTAATATTTCACAAATAGTAAAACATGAAGCAAAGGAAGGGAAAATAAGCATGAACTTTGTATATATGAAATGCTTCCACTCTCCCTGTACTCATTAAGTGATATATCTCTGTATAAGCCTGCTAGTATTGTTTTGCTACGCATTTTCCATTCCATGATTCAGGCGGTGCGGGTGGTCATACTCGCAGGCGGTTGATGTTGATTATTATGGTCTTTGCTTTGTGAATAAAAGAGAAGCATGAAAAAGTAGCTTGGAAATAGGAAATACCAAGGTACTTCGAGCCACTTTCTTTTTATTTTTTACTCCACATTTATTAAATCCTAAATGAGAGTAAAACCTCTTGTAATACGCATAAGAGAGGCAAGCACAAAGCAATTTATTGTCGATATAGGTATATGCTGTGTTGTTAAGTTGACATTTGGCATAGCAGGTGAAGTCCGTTTACGTTTCTCCGTTGAGATAATATGCACTCATATCACCGATATCAGAATGCATTATATACAATTTGTTGTAGAGATTGCTGTTAAGAAATCTTTATGCTGACCTTTGGCCCACTTCCTTCCGGGTGCCCCAGCATGCTCATCTTTGAACTCACGAACGGCAGTCAAGTGAAGGACCAATGTACCAAGTTTCAAGTTGTCACGTCACTCCAGAGTGCTTTTGAGTTATAGTGATTAAGGAAGGGCAGACGGTCGGGATGGAAAGCCGTGTGATCTTAATATTATGCTAAGCTACGCTTGCCTAATAAAGCCATACTAATGTTTCCGTCACGTAAAATTTGTGTTCCGACTTTCCGGGTATGTCCCTCTACTTTCATAAATTCCATGTACGCCATCCTTGTTTGTTATGTTAAGACAGTATTCTGTAACATGCCAATATATGTTCCGATTTTCAACTCTAATACTAACAAAATGTACCTTAAAACGTGCCAGGGGCGTGCACAAAGGGGATGGGGTCAGGTGCAGTGTAATCTCGAAATTTAAAAATAAATAAAAGTTTTGTAGAATTTTACCCGATTGAGCACAATACTGAATCCCAAGTATCTACTCCTATCATCGATCATGATAAATTTAATTCGCAGATAAACCATTCGTATTATGTATAGAGTAACCTAAAAATATGTTGAAACAATAGTAAAATAAATCTTTGTTTCACACATTAAAGAATACTGTCGTTGAGAATTCTCTTTACTTTGAATTTATTATACAAGCCAATTTAGAGCAGTATGCCAGTGTTTCAGAGATATGCATGTGACTGATTGGCGAACAATAGGGCATTTTTAATTTTAAAAATGTTCAATTGCATGATATAACTGGATTGCCAATTTTGACAAGTCGTGCTCACCCGTGGTTACCTGACTGGTTACGCCCCTCTGTAGAAACATGTGAGATGTACCTAACAATTTAAGGTACATTTAAGCGAATGATGAATTTCTTTTAACAATACATCAGACAATCCTTTTGACGCAACCACCACTCTCTACAACCAACTTATGATAATTTTGCATGTCTTGAGGTTTTGCTTACTGCTTAACTGAAAGAAGATTTAGTAGTTTGACGAAGCTTTGACCCCTTTTTGTTTATGGTGGTCGCTTGTATTATGCATTTGCAGCACATAATTCAGTTTTACTTTACCTAGGAAAATAGGATAACTATGGGTTTACACATATTCAATTAAATTTAGACACAAATTGCATCAATACTGATTTGGGAACTGCTGCTGTGTTGAGATACTGAATTCAATCAGAGTAGAAGCCATGCATAGCCATCACATCCCGCATTTTCAATAACTAAAAATGTTCTAATTAAAGCTTGGGGTTTCAGCTGGAGTTGGAGGCATACCCAGAGAAAAAATCGAGACATTTTTGCACAAACAAGTCATAAGTAATATCACTTCTTTGGTGGCGTGATATCAGGCTCATAAATTGCAAACTGAATGGGAGTCTTCAAAACACATTTTATATCGTGTGGAGCATAATGACTTTGACCAACAATGTAACAATTCCACGTAGGTAATAGTATATCCCACTTACTATGTACTTGAGAATAACAGGTAGGTACCTGCCTTACCAGCAAATAGTGTAATAATAACGTAACTCAAACTCATCAAAGCGTGACACGCACCTAATCCTCAATCACCCTTTGCTCATTTGACGATGATCTGGATGATGATGAGTAACAATGCATTTGCACGTAAGCTTTCTACCAAAAAATTCACTTGCACATTTCTCTATTTTTTACTCTCGTTTGTGAGCAATGTCGAACAAGAAATTATACGAGCATTTTTTTACTCTCATAAGATACTTAACTTAGATCTATTTAATTTAATATTTTTATCGAGAGACATTTCGTACAAAATTCTTTATGCATATTTCCATGTTACACTTGCGATTTTAAATTCGACGACATAAATATTATATCAATGATGTTTTGCAGATTTATTGTTTAATCCTGAATTATAAGGCGTAAGGTGTGAAGACAACGAGTCAAGTCGAGTAATTCAATCTGCAAGTTGAACATATTATATTATGTAACATCCATTCATTTCAATACAACGTGATGTTACTGATGTTACATTTCCAGTATGTCTTAAATTGTTACTTAACGTAGATTACCTTCACTGTGCTTCTTGACGCAAGACGTTATGTACGGAGGGCACGGCTCACAGCAGCAAACTATCGGAGTTTGCTCACATGTCTCGTCTTCTGCACACTGAATCTCGTCGCATGTTGGAGGAAGTGGAGGAGAAGTGGGGGGCTCATCAGTTGTATCTATACAATGCAAAATAATACATTATTGGCTGCTGTATGCTCTATGCAAAAATATTGGAATTATTTTTGAGTTTTTGCTGTATTTACGTACTCGTCTTCTTGGCACAAAACGCATCTGGGGCTGGCTCACAAGGAAGGTCCTCCTCCGCGCACTGAACCAGAGCATATACGCAATCCTCATCTTCGGCACACTTAATGTCGTCACAAGTTTTTGGAGTATTCGGTTGCTGGGTGTGTTCAGGAACATCTAGACAATATGTTAAATATTTTAAATCACGTGGTATTGCTAGTAGCCGCAAAAGTCAATTTAATAAAGTACATTACATTTTATGGGGCTACGTCTAAAAGAAGTTTTTTTAAATTTTCAACTTACCATGATGCGGCGTCAATGGAGAACTAGCAACAAAACTAATCACTACTAACAGGATGGAAATCCATACCAAAGATTGAGACATGTTTAAATCTGGTTAGGAGTGTCAGTCGTGTGGGTATATTGATCTCAGACAAAACAACAATTGCAAATGAATACGGAGTTCTCACAACAGCACAGTTTATATAGTAGTCAAGCATAACTCAGTAAAAAAATCCCGTTTTTTACTATTTGAGGAATGGAGGTACTATACCCGCCGACGACGAAACTAGTTGGTTGCTTTTGTGTTCATCGCAATTCGCATGGCTGATTGACTCTTCAAGTTTTTCAATCACCTTTTCATGTTTTCATTCTTTGAGGAAAAAATTGTTTCTACAATTTTCCTGCTAGATTGAGAATTTATTATAAACCAAGCTACCGCATCGTAATGTATTATTCAGCTAAAACTTCGAGCAGATCATTCAAATCCTTTTAATAACAATTGTGGTGTGCATCGATCTTGTCCTTGAAATTACCATTGAGGATTTGTTATTATAACCAGAAAGAAATGCATTGAACTATAACACAACGCGCTGCGCTACCTGAATTGAACATGAATGGTTTTTTTGCACTGTATTGTGTATCCAAAAAGCAGCTGCTTATCAATTTCCCATGAATCAAATAAGCTCGTTTTTTTTCTCAAGTAGGTATCTCAAGTTTTAGTTAATATCCCAAAACTCCCATTAAAAATATCTAATTTGACCTCCACAAATATAATTAATATTACTACTGGATTATTTTATTGAATTATTTTGGTACGATTATTATCACGGTACTACCTAGTAATCCGGGAGAGGGGGAGCGGGTTTACGTGGATGTAAGATAAAAGCCATGCAAATATCCAAATCCAATAGCATACCAATATGCCATACTTGGTGTTGTAGATCTGCGATGCATGCATTTCATGCATTTGACACTGTCTGTACTTCATGGCAAGCAAAATGTTGCAAAAAGGAAAAACAAGGTTTTCACAAACATTCATACTAAAGCGAGGAGTAATGATAGTGCACGGTTTGCTAATTGTAAGATGAAATCACTCCCATTATTCCCCATCACTACATAACTTTCAGAAACCCGTATATATGTTATATGATATTAATTCATTCAAGGACGGGGTGATGGGCTACCAAAAAGCCTTTTAGGTAGTAAAATTTTTATTATTGTACTTATATTATTACAGTATGTATGTTGTGCTCACCTTGACATCAATTTAATGAATTTGTGTTTTTATAATTGGGACCATGTTTTCTATTGTTTAATATT
>JAANSN010003334.1:0-19023 GCA_036850665.1 Dicranocentrus wangi | reverse complement strand
GGGGAGGGGGAGGACTGCAGCGCTGGCCGAAGGTTTCTCGATGTACTCCATCACTTTCAAACATTTGTGTTCGAGAATGGTAAAAAAAATTAGAATACCTATGAAATAAATCTAACTATTATTAATGAAATTATAGATACCTATTTATTTTGATAGAAAGTAAATACTTACACATTCCGTTGGATAATTTGGAGTATGTCGCTGGAAAGAGGATACCGCTAGCCCTGATGGAGGGCCTTAATGTAGCGTTAGAGGACAACTTTTTGAACGTCAAGGAAGAAATCGAAGATTATTCAGAATCGTTGGATATGACGGAGCTACCTGATTTCAACTTTGACCTACCACAATCCCTTCTAGATGTTAAAATGGAGGAAGAACCAGTCCCCAAAACTACAAAATCAAGGAGGAAATCCACCAAGTTAGGAGCCCCTGTTGTCCCACCGAAGAAGTCACATAAAATGAAAAATAAATCCACCAAATTAGCTCCAGATCCGGTCCGCGTGAAGAATAAGAAAGCCACCCTGATAAAAAATAAGAATAAGAAAAAATCGTCGTCGTCTTCCCAACCTACACCTAAGCAGCGAGATAATAAGTCTCGAACCCGAGCCCTGACTATTCTCCGATACCGTCATGGTCATGCCAAGTATCCCTCCGAAATAGGGGATGAGGAGGTCAATGGGAAGAAGCAGGTAGGGACGAGGAGGAACCGAATGCCAGAGTTTACATGTGAAGAATGTGGATTTAAAGCATGTTATATGGGCCTAAGCGCAGAAGAGCAGCATTTAAAACAGCACGAAACCCCCGTTCGAAATTACGAGTGTTCCGACTGCAAGATTGGCTTCACGCAAAAGCAATACTTCGAGTTGCACTTGTGCTATCATCATCACTTACAAGTTCGGAAATGTGACATATGCGCTCAAAACGTGCCCTTTCTTCAACTGAAATCTCACCTGAAGACGCACCAAGACAAAATATTCGGATGCAAATTTTGCTCCCTGTGGACTCCAACTTTTGAATCGCTCGCCATCCACCTGCGGGGTCACCCGAAGGTCTCTGTGAAATGCGAGCTGTGCCCGGAGGAGGATTCTCGTGAGTATGGGGCCGGTTCCAAGCCGGGTCTTCGTCGTCATTTGGCCGTTGCCCATGGGAAGTCGCAATTTGAAGTTAAATGCCCGGTGGAAGGGTGTTCCGAATTGTTTTATGATCAAAAGGGGCTAACTGCTCATAACAAAATCCACCAGGGGGTACACGCCTGCTCCCTTTGCCAGAAACCCTTTCGAGCTGCCGTTGACCTTGACAGACATATCCGCCGTGAGCATCCAGCTCATATAACACAATGGTTCTTCTGTGACGCCTGTGAAAAAAAGTTTACAACTGAGAGTGCCCTCCTCCGTCATCAAATACTGGAACACAACAAGCCGAAACTCAAGTGTGAGCAGTGTGGAAAAGAGTTTAACATTAAAGCCTCCTTACTCACTCACGTGAAGGTTCATCACCGGGAAGTTGGCAAGAGTTACGTCTGCAGCACCTGCGGACAGGAATTCCCTACCAAAGGTAGATGGACAAGGCACGAAAAAAGTCACAAGGACGACGAGAGGGATGTTACCTGCGAAATTTGTGGATTTGCAACCAATTCCAACCAGAACCTGCGGAGGCACAAGGAGATTCATGATGAGAAACGAGAGAGGAAATACCCTTGTCCTCACTGCAGCGACCGCTTTTACGACAATGACACCCTCAAACTTCACATCAGACGGCATACCGGGGAGAGACCATATCAGTGTGACAAGTGTGGATCCACGTTTACTCAAAAGTCAGCTCTAAATCTGCATAAAAAGAAGCATGTGGACGGAGGCGGGTTTGTCCCACGGGGCCCAAGGACATCTGGGAGGAAGTTAAAAACAACTCATGACTCCTCCTCCTCCTTGCCGCAAAATAATATCCTCCCTTCCACGATCCCATCCTCATCTTCTTCAATCCCAACTACGACGGTGGTTGTGACTGGAGATGCGAGTCAACAAAATCATGCGCCATCATCATCATCTGAGGCAGGAATTGGGTCTGGGATGAGTTGGAAGACTGATCCTACATTTTAGTAAAAGTAGTAAGTATTTTTTTTGGAATAGATGGAGTTATAACTCAGCTTTGCAATACTGCATAAAAATAATTCAAAATTTAAAGTATTTTGTGCTTTCTCATTCACAGATTCGGGTGTGCCAAATACGGAACAGGTCTTCCAGTCTTCAAGTCCACATAAGTACATGTCCACTCTCTACACTCCAGTCATCATGCGTCTTGAAGAGGATATTTTTGTCACATCTTATTTTATTAGTTTAATATATGTATGAAGTATGAAAGTTTCGAAGTGGTCTATGTAACTTTCGTAACCTAAAACTTGTCATTTAAAATACATGTGTGAATTTCTATTTTGTTTTATACCCAAGATAACAGTTCATTTTACAATTTTAATTTGTCTTAAAAACCAATTACGAATAAAACACTTTTTTGTTTCTTTCTAAATATTTATGTTTGCTGACTGAGTGACACGGCTTGAGTAGTAGTAGTAATTGCTATAAAATTATATTTACGTATGTAGGAGTTATTTCATAATTATTTTTTACTATTATTCTGCTATTATAATTCTAATATTTATGTTATACTACAACTAACCTTTTATATAAATAATGCCTAAAGTAATGCCTTGCCTAAAGTTAGGATAATAAATACTCTCCGATACTAATAATGGTGCAAAAACGATATATATACATACATGGGTATACTTATTTCTAGTATAAATTATATTACACATATACCTAGTTTTAAGCTACTTACTTATGTAGAATTAATTCGTGTGCTTAAATACTGTTCATTGGCCTGATTATATACTTAAAAGACTATCGTAAATTTAAAGTCCCAAACTACAACTAGTCCGTTATGATAAGTTCAATGTTCATCATCATCAATAATCTAAAAGCATTAAGCTAACTGTTTGCTGAATCGCAAAGGTTTCGCAGACCATGGGTGTGAGTTCCTCGATCCAGCCGCTGTCGCCCACACCAACTGAATGGATCTGACGCTCTTGCGACACCGGAGACTTGACTGTATCACTCCATTTCGGATGACTTCCTTACGGAGGGCTTTGGACTGCTTGTAGACTTCTGCAAGATTCCCGTAGCATACCAAAACGATGCAAGCGCACATCAGTCCAAGCAAGCCAAAGAAGGCAACCATGTAGAGAGGAAGAAAGGAACGGAGTTTGATGCATGAATAGAATGAAGTTATTTCTACGATTATGCAACCCATTAAAACCACAAAGGTCGCGTGATAGGAGTAGATCTCACCGGTACTGAGCAGCCAACATCTGAATTTCCCTGTATATCTTCAAGTTATCTTGGAATCCCTGAACCGTGGAATGGTCTCTCAGCTTTCCTCTGGTGAGAATTACATAGTTGGAGAGGGAGAGACCTTTCAGGAGAAATCCGACAACGACGGCCAATGCCGCTGCAAGTCCAAAGTACACCCAAATGCTCGCCGAGACTGCGAGGACTACAGTCTTTGCGAGGAATTCCCGTCCAGACCAAACTGCTTCTGATGCGACACCCACGACTTGCCCACACTGCGTCTCAACCAAGAAGAAGCCGAGATGAATCGGCATGCACGGGTTTCTCCAGAGGTCCATCTCCAACAGTGCCACCAACGCGGGGACACTGACCCCCATCAGTTTCAACAGCCATTTGGCTGCCAATCCTTTCCAGTCATTTGGGTGCCAGCCAGATTCTAAAAAAAATATGAAATGTAACATAATTTATCACATTCAATAATATTCCAGACAGCGTCACACAATCTAATATAATATTTCTCTTTTTTTACCGTTGTTCCTTCGCTCAAACTGCATCATTCCATTCAGGTACGAAATGATGGCGTCACCCTTCATGTACGAAGTATGGGAAATGTACAACACGGCCCACAATGCGCAAGTGAAAAGTACACTGTGGAGCTTCACCATCATGGAACACTTGTTCCAAAACCATCCCACTTGCCAAAGAAGGAGCACTGCATAAAGTTTTGCGAACTGGAGGTGTCTCCCGTGTATCTTGAAATGCCGGCATGATTTCCGTTGAAAGACACCTCTTTCCGGATTCCACAAGTACAGCAAACTCCCAGCAGCATCAAATCCTTTCAGTTGGCCCACCAAAGTCTCGAGAATACCTGAGGAGATCAGCATAATATTTAATACTGTAAAAGCTTGGTTTGCGGAGGAAATTTATGGTTCCTTAGGGATTTTTCTGGAGCTTTCTATTCGTACGTATGGCATCGACCGACCGACAAGTACGTCTGTCATCCAGTCTTAATATATTAGCTACAGTACAATACTGCTCGCTCTTAAGAATCTAGAATATCATATCATAATCAATCTACCTACAGAGCTTTAAATTATTCTATTCTATTCAACACATCGGATATAAGAATTTATAATGAGTGTCGTCGTCAGTCGTCGCTTTTCGTCTGTCCGCGTCTTCTGCCGTCATGAATTTATTACTTGTTTTTCGTACGACTATCATTTTTTCATAGCTGTATTTTTTTCATGGACACGCGGACAGACGAAAACTGATAGAATGACGCCAATAATAATAATACAGAAGTAGTGTAGTGTCCTATTGAACATTCCGTCAATATGACTCTAGTTTTTAGTCTAATATAATACGGCATATTTAGTCATAATATTACGGCATAATAAGTCTCGAACCCGAGCCCTGACTATTCTCCGATACCGTCATGGTCATGCCAAGTATTCCTTCGAAATGGGGGATAGAATGAATAGGACATGTATCATCCCAGAAGGCAGCTAAGTAATAAGATTCCTGTCAGTAATATTAATTAGAATTTATTCGCTAATGGGAATCGAGTCTACTGTATTATTATATGACGTATAGGTGATCGGAGGATATCATAACAAGCAACATTTCTATTAGTTAAAAACCCATATTTTTTAAAGCATATTATACCTGACTGACACGACCTGACCTAATTAGCTTAATTTATATAAACGACTACAATGATTATTTATGAAACATAATCCAATTTTTAAACCTGAAAAATTAGTAATCTTTATTGAATAATGATGGGCTTCCAATTGGGACACGCGTGTTGTGGCGTAATCGGCTTTTTCACACACACACGAAACTTCTACACAAAAGGGAAATTTTATACAGGATGTTCAATATTCCGTTGCAAGGGCAAGGCCTTGCCATAATACAATTGAATATTATGGAACTTGTAGCTTCACTGGATTTCATTAAATAAGTATTTATGGTACTTCTTTCTGACACTTGACATATTGAGCTAACTTTTACGGGTTGCCTTACCCTCATGACGCAGACGCATGCTAATTTAATCCAATTACAACGTATTAATATTTTTTTAATTTTGGGATCCTGCTCACGCACACAATAAAATAGTCATCAGACAATTAATTTATTTTCATTACCTTTAATTAATTAGTTTGACACAAAATCAGGTTCACCTCGACATTTATTTTATCCGTGGCTCAGGAACACATTTTTAATTTGAGGTCGAGCCGTGCGTAGTAACACCTGAATGTATCCCTATCAAAATGCTCGTGTTATTATTTTTTCGAATCTTATTGTTTCTGACAATTTTTCAAGTCGTAGTATCTTCTTACAAAGGAAATAATGTGATCCATCCTGAAGAAGTATTTTATCCTGATCCAGCCAACTTTCCCGAGATATCCAGATCATACTCGGAATACAGGAGAGGTGGTCGCCATGTTCATCAAGCGACTGGCTATATTCTGACAAATTTAGTCCACCATTTGAATCACCTGCCCCGCCGGTGCCTCAACCACCTCATTAACTACAATGGAATGGATTTGAAGCTACTACCACTTGAAGCTCCAGTTGTGATTTCTCGCTACGACGTGGTCCGCCCCAAATACCAAGTACTGGCCCCTCAGGGTCACGGCCGCCGCCGCCGAGGATTTCGCAGTTTCCCTCGTCAATCCTTCCCCGAATGGACAAGAACACTGGAGTTTCAAAAGGTTCCTCCTCCAAACGGAACCAGTCCTCTGGAGTGGTGTCAGAGGGACACTGTCACTTTCGCCTGTGATGGCGCTGATATTCCGAGTGTAGACCAGACTGGAAAAAGTCGCCCGTGGACATGCGAAAGCCACTGGTACCTCTTACCCCCCAGCCCCCTCGATAGATCCCATGTTTTACACAACTCATTTCGACCCCGAGTACAAAGTCCTCCGGCTCCTGATCCCGGAAAGCTTCAAAACCTTCTGGCACCACTCTGCAAGCTCCTCCGTGGTGAACCAAACTTTCTTCACGAAATTGTATGGAGATCCAACTTTTATCAAGTCGAGACCCACTTGGGAATTTCTGGTGACTCGGATGCGGAGGGATGCGGACGTCATGGGGATGTCGGCTTGGATCAAGGCACTCACATCCAGAATGACTGCTACTCCAAACCATTACACGACAACAAATAGGGAGCTTTTAGCATTTCATCTTGTGGAAGAGCATGTGCGAAAAAATAAGTCGGTTTCCATGGTTACCGACAATACCTACTATCAACTAACTGATTTGATACTGTTTTGCCAGAATTGCAAACCATTCCAGGAACCCTTCTATCCCGTGTCCTTGGGAACTTCAACAATGGCTGCTGCTATGGAAGCAAAAGTTATTCAAAAGTTGAACCACGACATTGACAACATTCACTGGGCGTTGGTGTTTTTGGGTGGATTCGGAAACGAGTTTGAGCGTTTTGACATTTCCACCCGTGGAAAAGAGTACGAGATGCTACTCACTCAAAAATCTGGGTTGCTGGGGGAAACCTCGTCACTGGAAAAGCTGAGAAGCCAGGCAGAGCTCAAGCTCCTCTTCTCCGCTCTCGGCAACGGCTCATTCACCTCGGTTGCCTTTTTCTCGTCCAAGACGCCCCTCACATTGTCACACCCAGGAATCGGCTACCACCGTCCCCTAATTGAAGCCGTAACGGTTGGCAACCTGAACCACCCCCATTTCCGGTTTCACCCTTCCAAACTCAAATTCGTGAGCTGTGGGAAGGTTCAACACGCCGGATTCGCCTTTTCCGAGCTGTTCTCAATTTATCAGCCGCCAGTTTGGCTAGGGATTCTAGGTTCCGTGGCCTCTGTCTCGGTGATTGTTTCCCTCCTTCAGAGGAAAATGGAGCAGCGGAGAGGCCTCCGCGCCCTCCTCTCCGTGCTCATGTCCAGCTGGAGAGCGCTGGTGGAGCAAGGTCACGTGATTTCCGATACGAGCAAGCCCGGCATCAAATGGGTGATTGGGGGCTACTTGCTCGTTTCCGTGGTCCTTAGCAACGCCTACAAACACACAAACATTACGAAAATGACGTTGCCGCGGGAGCCGATTCCGATCAACACGTTTGAGCGACTGGTCGAGGGCAACTTTACGATTTTCACTCGAGCCATGGTCATCATTGGAAACAGCCGATTTCTAAGTTTGTACAGCATCCTGCTCCGGTTTTGGACCCCGTTGATGGACCACCTGTTTCAAGATAATCCGCATTCCGGCACTCTCTTCAAAAGTGAAATCTACTCATACGCCCAGGCAGAGCGGAGCAGCTTGACCGACGTTTGGGACGAGTTCGCAGTGGTTCCGCTGGAACCGTCCGTTCAGCACGTTCTCAATCACACGAGAATGCATCCAAAGTGGAACAGCATGCTCTTTAGAAACTCACCGAGCAGCATGGAGGTCCTCCGGGAGTGTAACAATGTGGCCCTGTTTCTTCCCGATGTGGAGGCCCACGAAGTGTATTATAAGCTCAAGAAGAGCAGCACTACCAATTCCAAGTTGAGGCATGTCGAGATGGTGGATGCGTATTTGAGCGAGGGCTCGCTCTATTCCATGAGCTACGGGATATTTTTCGCGAGATGGCTAAATCCGAGGGTGCTCCGGAGAGTGAACTCATTGGGCTCCGGAGGGCTGTGGGATTGGTGGAACCATCATGTTGTGGGCTATATGACCCAGGTGAGGGCAGGATTTGGAAACCGAGGAGGAGGAAATGCCACTGTGACGACTACAATAGTGGAAAAGAAGTCTAATATGGAGGGCAACTTTGCCATAGTTTTCATCGTTAGTGGGGCTCTGCTTATGGTAAGTTTTGCATGTTGGGTTGTGGAATGCAGAGGATTCATAGCGTCATTCGGTATCCATTTTGGTGCTAGATTTATTTCAGTAATTTTAAAACTTGCAAGAATGATGCGGGGAGTTGGGAGAATAAAATAAACCTATAGAATAGAAGAAGAAGAATAATAGTAGTGGTGCAAATGTTCACCCCGTGGAAAACATGTAGGTATGTGAATTTCAGAAATGTAAAGTTGTACAATGCATGTTGTGTGTAATAAAAAAAGCCGTAATAAACATTGTTCAATCAAGATTGTGATTCTAGAAAAATATCAATCAATCAAACAATTGAACAAAAAAATCAAATTATTTAGTAAACCGCACCCTCGCCATAAACACTCGTCACCAACCAGCTTAAAATAATGTATATTTTTGCATTAATAAGTGACGTGATGTGTGTTTATTGGCTAATACAACTCGTATGAAACGGAGCGGACTATTACTTGGCGGAGTTTTGTTGTGTCGTCTTGCTAATAATTAGCTAGTCCTCTCGTTCCCGTTGACCATAAGAAGATCCTTTACTTATTCTGGTTAGGTTGATCAATTTTGTCAGACCCAGGTTCACTGTGCATAATATAAATGAAACGACCATGCACAAAAATAGATTACCAAAATCTTCATTCCAAAAAAAACCCCAATTTAAAAAAAATTAAATTATCAATTGTGTAATAATAATCCATCTCATCATCAGAGGCAGTGGTAGCTCACCTGCGACAACAAACGCCAAGACAATTCCCATGTTCAAGTAGTTCCCCGAGCACAGCACATTGATAAAGTATTTCGCCAGAGGGACTAGCGTTATTCCTGCCCAGAAACAAACATTGAGCAGAGAGTAGTTCCGCCTGGGCAGCTCTACATAGTCATAGTTTTGGAACTCTGGACGCCGGTCAGAGTTGGACAGGAATTGGCCCGTCCGCAGGAAGTTGTCGAGGAGCTTATCCTATAGGCGACCGATCCGCAAGAAATTGGGGAAAAATCAATCAGATTGAAACTCAATATGATTTTATTGTGTTGATTTTTGAGGAGTCGATTGTGTGGTGGGAATATAATAATATGTTTGAAGTACTTTTTCTTGGTATAGCTTATGAAGCCAGTCAGCAGCTTTGTTTTCATCTTGAGGGACATCCTCCAAGGGAATGCGTCTAACCATGATTTTGCAGCAAACTGCTCTCCCTTTGATAATGCTGCGGAAGGAGGGCTCATTACGGCTTTTGCTGTGTGGATGAACAAAAATCCAATTTATTCATACATTTTTTATTTCTGGATACAAATATGCTCAAAAAGTTCCTTCATGCCTTCTTGAAATACATAATGTAATATAATAATATATGACATTTTATGCTTACGCATCAAAAACAACGACCCAGTCGTAAATTGCAGGGACTTTCCCCCGGAGATACGGCAAGCTGGCGACAAATCCCTTGGTGCGAGGTAGCAAGTGGTGCTTCAGCACCGGAAGTCCTTTACTCCGGGCGACTTCCATGCTCGCTTTGTGCTTTTCAGGTGTGAACCGGGTTCCTTCTGGAAATAGTGCCAGCTAGTTAGAACAGACAGGCGTAACAACGAGAAAATTAAGGCATCATCATTTAAAAAAAGAAGAAGAATTTGTTATAAAAATTTGAATACTCACGTTTATATTTTTATATACTTACCCACATTGGATCAGGATATTTGGCCAAGTTATTTAACTGCACTCCCAAAACTTTCTTGTCCTTCTCCCAGTCCCGCTCTAAGAAAATCATTTCCTGGAACTTCCAGCTCCAGCCGGGCAGAGGAATATAGGAAATTATCTTTTTGACATATGCTTTGGCATTCTGCAGACCAAATAATATAGTGATTCCAAATATGCTTCAAATAAATTATTAGGTAGTATTTTTCCTCATTTTTTAATCTTACGCCCAGCACACCAACGCGATCGCAAAAGAGCCACCCCATCACCCAGTCTATTTCATACGTGTGGTTTGCCAACAGGAGCGCATGTTCCTGGCCAAAGTGCTTCATCATTCCACTTTTGACATCAGTGTAAAGCTGAACTCTGGACTCAGACCACCACTCAACCAGAAAAACAATTTCTGACAAAACGAATCAACATTATTGTGAAAAATAAAAAATCCTTTTTAAAATGAATCCCTCAATAAACCCATCATCTCAATATCATCCTAATCCTCTCCTCAAGAAATGTGTATAAAACTTTTCTTACGGCTGTTGAATGCATACGTCAGATAGTAATTAGCCCTCCTGTACAGGGTGGGATGGAATGGTCTAATGCTCACATAAAGCACTCCCTGGAGGAAAGTGATTATAAGCACGGAACTGAGGAAAATCACGGCCAACAAGGATTGGCAGAAGGGAAGCTCCTTGAAAGCACTCCACAGTTTCCGCACAGCTCCCTTCTCCATGACACTTCTCTCCGCAAAAAATCACGATGGATATACTTGGTGACCTTCTTTCTTTCTTTTGAAACAAGAATAATTCGTAAGAAAGTTAAATTCTAAATGTATGTTTTAATTATTCGGTGAAACAGGCGTTATGATTTAGGATAGACAATAATATACGGACTCCGTCACATTTGAAACAACATTATTGTGTCGGTCATTATTGTGTTCAACATCATTGAAGCAAAAGTTCTCTCGCTTTCGCGTATTCAGGTCGTGTTGACATAACAAAAAGATAACTTGACAGAGAGGCAAACGCGGAAAATGTATATTATACACAGAGAGAGATTAGATAAGGATCCGATAAGCCGAACTAGGTCTACGACGCGTTATTACTATGTCAAAAAAGAAGATGCATTGGTTTTTTGTTTGTTTAAATGTGGTATTATTATTCATTACTTGATAAGCATACAAAAGTCATTCCATTTTATACATTTTGTGTTATCACCTGTGTGACCCCATTTTAGTGGTTTAAAAACGTTTTACAGGTTTATATTTAAAAATCAAAACAACAAAACTTTTAAAAATAAATAAATAAATTTTGCAAATAAATTTAAAACTTTTATTCAATCCACCTATAACAAGTGGGTTTACTCCACCAGTTATTTCCCTCACCTGTAACAATCAACGCCAGTAAGAGCATGCCCATTCCCAAATTCCAAATAATTATTGCCAGAGCTGAGCACATTGCAGAAATGTTTCGCATGAGGGCCGAGGGATTAGTATTTTAGTCCTGCCATGATGAAAAGTTGATTAGATAATAGTAGTTTCTCCTGTGATGATCCACCCAGGTATCCACCCACCCAGGTACTCTGGATTATGACTCCGCTGGGATTTGGTCAGGAATTCCCCAGATTCCAGAAAATTATGGAGAGAAGCATATTATCCTATTGGAAAGGTGATCCAGAAGAAAATGTAAAAGAAATAAATAGTTGAGGCTATGTGGAAATAATGTGAAAGAAAATATATTATATTAGTTTTAAATTGCATAGGTATATATACGTTTTCTTGGTATCGCCCATGAAGCCAGTTCAGTTCGTTCAGTAGATATTGATTTTGCTGGCCAGCAGCCACTAGACACTTGATGTGTTGAACCATCCATGTATCCCCACAAAAATTAAAGAAATATATGAGCATGATGCACCTCGGTGGTATATTGTATCTCGGGATGCTGCTGGTGGAGAGAAAATGCACGAAATGGAGACAAGGCAAGGCGACGATTCCGACGATAGGCATCATCATCATCTCCCACCATTAATGTAAAAAAAGAGAAGAATTACAAAGATAGTAAGTAGACGATAGGATTAAAGTGGAGCCAGAGGATGATCATCATCTACGTTTGGAATTTAACTGGAGCTTATTATGTTCACCGGCACACGCACGCACTGACGCATGACGTCTTGCATGATTACCAGCACCAGCGGTTCCAAATTGGATTGGAATAATTCCGACAGAGCAACCAACCTGCAGGGGTTTTGCTAAACGTGTGAAATTGAGCAGTAACTATTGGAAATGGCGGTGACGATTCATGCAAATTTGGCGTGTTTTCGTGCAACAGTAGCATGAGCTCTCGTGTTGAATGGATAATTTTGGTTAATAACATAAATATGAGCTCCATTTATTGAGCATATACACGTTGGTTGTATTATTTCATAGTTCAGACCAAATACGCGGCTTTGTGAGTCATTTCCCATTATTATTTTAGTAAATGTTTAAGAAACCAAACAAATTTCTGGACGAAAAAAATAATAGCATCTTTTACATTTTTAAAAAATTAATTTGGACAATTGATCTGGCTTTGGCAGCTCTGGCTCCACTCTCTGAACAGTTAGGACGTTGTTATCCGTAAAATCAATAAATCTACCTCTCCTTCCCTCCAGGCGAAGCGGTCCTTTTCCTGGAATTTGTGTCAAATGTCGTCGGGGTTGACTTTGACTTCCCTTGCACCTCAAACCTTGCATCATCATCCCCCTGATGGGTACCCCCATACGCAGATCCTTTGCTTATTCTAGTAAGATTGATTAATTTCTCCATGCCCAGTTTTGCTGTAGGGAATAATGCCGAATACCAAAGCAAAAGATTCAAATTTTACAATTAAGTAATTTAAAAAGGCATTTAAAATAAATTAGTTGACCAGCTTTTGCACACCACCATATAAATAGATATGTCAGCTCACCTGCCACAACCAAAGCTAAAATAATACCCATTTTGGCATAGTTTCCAGAGCTGAGCACACTGTAGCAATAATTCCCAAGAGGGACTAGAGTTAGTCCGGCCCACGACAAAAAGTTGAGTAGGGAGTAGCTCCTCCTCGGAAGCTCTACATAGTTATAGTTTTGAAATTCTGACAAACTCCGCTGCGAGGAGGACAGGAATTCCCCAATTTGGAGGAAATTATCAAGGAGCGTATCCTAGATAGGATCCACAGGAAATTATGTATGTAAGAAAACACTGTTTGAATTAATTTATTGATTTTGTAGAACAATATGGGAATCGTTTCTGGATGTGCGTACCTTTTCTTGGTATAGCTTATGAAGCCAGCGAGCAGCCCCCTCTTCATCCTGAGGGATTTGCTCCAAGGGGAAGCGCCTAACCATGAATTTAGTACAAACCTGCCTCCCTTGTAAAATGCTCCGGAAGGATGGCTCAGTCTGGCAATTCCTATGCGGATGGATATATATAAAAAAAAGTAGAAAAAAAGTATTTGCGTGTTTAATAAAAGCATACTATAATAAAATTTTGATGGGCTGAGGCGTTTTTACGGGTCCATGGCAACAGTCAAGTCGTAAATTGCTGGGACTTTCCCACGAAGATGAGCCAAGCTGGCTACGAAGCCCTTTGTGCGGGGTAGTAAGTGATGCTTCAACTGTGGAAGCCCTTTTCGGGCTGCGACTTCCATGCTCGCCTGGTGCTTCTCTGGAGTGAATCGCGTTCCCTCTGGAAATAGGGCCAGCTATGGTAAAAATTATATATAGTTTTTAAAAATATTATTACTAGCAAAAAAGATTATACTTATATGTTTGTCGATTTTTAAAAAAATTATTCCTTTGTGCTTTACTTACCCACATGGGGTCAGGATAATTGACCAAGTTGCCCAGCTGCTGTCCCAGAGATTTCTTATCCTTTTCCCAGTCCCGTTCCAGGAAAACCATTTCCTGGAACTTCCAGCTCCATCCGAGGAGCGGAAGGTAAGAATACACCTTTTTGACAACCGATTTGGCATTCTGTGTGTGGAGAAGAAGACCAAATAATGTAAAAAACACATTTTTGATTTGATGTTTATTATTAATTATATATATATCTTCATACTCCGAGCACACCCAAGCGATCACAAAAGAGCCACCCCATCAGCCAGTCGATTTCATACGTGTGGTTTGCGAGGAGGAGCGCATGCTCCTTGCCAAAATGGACCTTGAAATCATTTGAGTCCGCGTAAATCTGTATTCTGGACGAAGACCACCATTCAACGAGGAACACGAGTTCTGACACGATACAATAAACCAAAAATAATAAATACGGGTATATAATCAAATCTTCAAGAGGACAAGCCCGTCCTCCTGACTTACCTATATAACATATAGGTATGTGAGTATGTGTAAAATATTATTCCAGAATATCACTTCTTTTCTTACGACTGTGTAGTGAGTACGTCAGGTAGAAATTAAGCTTCCGATACAGAGCGGGATGAAATGGTCTGACGACAGTAAAAAGCACTGCCTGGAGGGCACTAATGGCAAATCCTGAAATGAGTAAAACTAGGGCAAATGCCACCTGGACGATGATGGTAAGCTCCTTGAAGAACTTCCATGGACTCCCCACCGCTCCCTCCATATATGCCCCCGCCTCCAAAAAAACAAAAAGAGAAACAGGTATGATGAGTCGCTAGTTGGGATAGCAACACTCGACTCCTCTCCAACAACACTCAAAAAGTCACACTGATCGATTTGAATTGTCTGAGTCTGCTGCGACCGCCCAACTAGCGTTTTATCCTCATTTTCTTTTTGTTCAAATTGGATGTGAATTTGTGTATAAAAAATATGGGTGAAGGAATTATTACTAAAAAAAACACTTGAGGATATGAAATTGGGTAATATATGGAGACGAGAAAGGTATATTATTTCCTATTTCCTCTTCTTGTTCTTGCTCCACTCGGATCCGCATTGGTTTCGCAGCAATGCCGCACGACGAGGCGCAAAATGGGAAAAATGCGAAAATTATATATACCTGTAGGTAATTTATGATGATATCGTTTATAAATCTTTTTAACTGAGGCAAAAAGAATCACGCAAGGCACGTGTCTAGTCTAGCTTGTAAGTGATTTGTGAGTCATTTTTTCCCACTACTTTATCTAGCCCTTATTATACAGTTAAGTCATATGAAGTTGGTGAGGTCTAGCTAGCCTGGAAAAAGGACTGACTCAAAGTAATTTTTTATGCACCATGCACCCCGCCGATGGTCTTGACCCATTTACTACACACATTAATGTGATGACTACTATTATTACCTGATAAATTGAAAACCAATTTCCAAGGTTTTCCATTTTGCCTACGAATCTTCTTAAACAAACTGTATAATCTGCGATGACGTATGATGATCTGGGAAGAATAATATATATTATGTATGTATATCATAATTGGCATATTTTACAAAAACCCAGGAAAAGTTTAGGAAAATTATGGAGAGCACGCAAATAAAAACCTAGGATATCTTATTGGGGGAAAAACTAGTTATTTTAAAAACAGTTTGCAATTTTAGTTTGACGCTAATTGTACACCATTCATCCCGTGAGCATGTTTTTTATTTAATTTGTTTGCCTGAGCTCAAGTTACTGCTAATCTAATTAAATACGCTCATCTTTTTTTACGTGCATTTGGATATAATTAATAACCATGATGGGGCATGGGGATCATCGTGCATTGAATCTTAAATTCGACAAAAACAAGGAATCCTCAATTTTGGGCATCGTTAAGTCCGGATAGATGGTTTTCGAGTTAGATCCCACTTGTTTCTTTTTTTCTTTTCCATTCATTTCAATTCCGCTATTAATCCACGCGGCATACCACAATACGATGCGATGCAGCATTTGGATGTTTTTGTGGATTTTGTGAAGAAAATTATCATTTTGCAATTTACACGGACAGGCACGCACGCTGGCACGCACAAGAAGGCTGGGCCTTTTGTCTACCCATATTTACGTCAATCCTATCCTGACTCTGCTCTGCTGTGTGTGATACATCATGAATGAGCGTGAGGAATATGAAATCACGCAATGGACGTGTTTCCTTGAGAGGAGCAACAGTTAAGTTAAGCAACCAATATAAAAACATAATTTGAGCGTATCATTTGACTCTTAAGGGTCAACAGTATGGCAATCTTTTTAGTTTACCTCAGTGAAGAGGAAGGGGATAAAACTCACTTGTAAGTATTCCATAATCCTTTTTTAAAGCATTTCTTTTTTTTTTTTTTTTGAAATCACTGGGGAAAATCCTATCCAAAAGATTTTTATAACATTATTCTCCAATTATTTTAGGACTGGACTGGAACGTGAAATGGATTCCCTAAAACAACTCCTCGTCGTCGTCGCTCCCAGCGTTAAAATTAAAAATCTGGAACTCAAAGTCAGAGTCAGTCTAATTTTGTAGCTTTTCTATTGGATGATGACGATGTTCCATGACTGGAATTGGAAACGGATAGGGTCGTGGTTGGGGTAACAATGGTATCCATTTGCTCAAACCTTGCATCACCATCCTCCTCCTTCTCCAGTGCGCCATATGCAGATCCTTTGCTGATTCTTGGTAGATTGATTAAAGGATAAAAGGATAAAAGGGTTATAAATTATATACACATCAATTCAGTCTCAGTCGAGAAACCCGCATTTTCGACTAATTATTTACAAGCTATATTATTGCACAACAGTCAGTCAGTGGCCCGCTTACCTCCAACAATCAAGGCTAGCATAACCCCAATTTTCGCATAGTTCCTCCCAGAGCTGAGCACTGCCCAGACATATTTCTATGTATATGATAACGTAACACGGAAGTCGGGATTCGCCGGCACTGACTCCAAAAAAAACTGACCACTGAAACGAATTCCCTCGTAACAAGCAAAAACATTTTTGCCAACATTTTGTTTCAGAGAGAATGGATGGGAAATGGGAATTCCGGCAAAAGCCCAGTTTCGTTCGTCTATCGCTTTTGCTTTTGGAATCACATGAGCATGCGTGAAAAAATCATGTGGGTTATATAATATTTTGGGAATATTGTATTTTACATCATCTGCATTTTAAATCGACCTTCATCTCCAGCGCATGATATGCATATAAACTTATTGACGCAAGCAGTTCACTGTAATATCCGTTCCCTTTACTCGACTCTCTCATTTCTCACCCCCTTTTGTGCGTTCATCTTGTGAAATCGCGTGAAATCGGAATGGAATGGAATCACGCAATTATTGGCAACATGTTGTGTGGCAGAGGCAGAGAAAGAATTTTTTGGTTTTGTGTCCGAGAGGAGATGAGGTGAGGCAAGTTGCAGTACAATACAATTTATTTTGATTACACAAAGCTAGAAATTTCAATAATGGTTGAAAACCCTAAACTATAATTCCCATAATATAAAGCGATGTGTTGGTGTGCCATTCGTAATCGTAATTCAACTAGAAATTAATCCACTCGCTCCCCTTTCCTCCTACGGGGAAAACCCCCCGTTTAAATAACTCCAGACTTTGGGTTGATTAAAAATGTCGGGGAAGGGTTGTTCCCTTGCTCAAGCCCTCCATCATCATCCTGGGTAGCCCCATACGCGGATCCCTTGCTGATTCTAGTCAGGTTGATTAATTTCTCCAAGCCCAGTTTTGCTGTGAAATAAAATGCCATAGCAAAACACCTTAGTTATATTTACAACACTGATTTAAAATTAATTTTACAAAATAAATATTATGGACTATCCTTGTCACACCATAAATACATATCCCAGCTCACCTGCAACAACCAAAGCTAGTATAATACCCATTTTTGCATAGTTCCCAGAGCTGAGCACATTGTAGAAAAAATAATTCGCCAGAGGGATTAGTATTAGTCCTGCCCAGGCTTTGATTAATTTCTCCAAGCCCAGTTTTGCTGTGAAATAAAATGTCATAGCAAAACACCTTAGTTATATTTACAACACTGATTTAAAATTAAAAATTTTACAAAATAAATATTATGGACTATCCTTGTCACACCATAAATACATGTCCCAGCTCACCTGCAACAACCAAAGCTAGTATAATACCCATTTTTGCATAGTTCCCAGAGCTGAGCACATCGTAGAAAAAATAATTCGCCAGAGGGATTAGTATTAGTCCTGCCCAGGCTGCGAAAATGATGAGAGAGTAGCTCCGCCTGGGAAGCTCTGCATATTTGTAGTTTTGGAACTCTGGCAAATTCTTCTTCGAGGAGGATAGGAATTCTCCAGTGCGCAGGAAATTGTCGAGAAGTTTATCCTAAAAGTAATAACGAAATGAAGAGGTTGCATGATTGACACACGACAAATGTTAAGTAAAGTAAACTAGATTTTCAAAATGTGAAGTATATATAATATATTATATTCGATTCGTCGACCTCCTATACCTTTTCTTGGTATAAGGTGTGAAGCCAGTTAGCAGCCCCTTCTTCATCTTCGGGAATCTCGGAGGTGGGGAAGCGTCGGATCATGATTTTGCAACAAACTTGCCATCCCTTGATGATGCTGCGGAAGGTGGGCTCATTCTGAGAATTCCTGGGGATGCATAAAAATTCACCATGAAAATATTTGCTTAGTTTTAGTATGTATACATGTAATAGTGTTAAAGAAGCATGGATTGATAAGCGGAGGTTTCTTACGCATCAATTGCAATAACCCAGTCGTAAATTGCAGGGACTTTCCCACGACGGAGATGGGCTAAACTAGCTACAAATCCCTTTGTGCGAGGTAACAAGAGATGCTTCAACTGGGGAAGTCCTTTTCGGCGTGCCACTTCCATGCTCGCGTTGTGCTTATCAGGTGTGAATCGGGTTCCTTCCGGAAACAGCACCAGCTAAGGTCGTAGAAAATAAATCACATTTTAAAAAATTAGTATAGAAGTTGATAGCAAAATCCTCTTCAAATGTTGACTCGTATGGATTATTATTTTACTTACCCACATGGGGTCGGGATAATTAGCCAAGTGGCTCAGCTGCCCCCCCAAAACTTTCTTGTCTTTCTCCCAGTCCCGTTCCAGAAAAATCATTTCCTGGAACTTCCAGGTCCACCCCGGAAGGGGAAGGTAGGAGAGCACCTTTTTGGCGTACGCTTTGGCATTCTGTGCATACCAAAAATGCAAATAAGATGTATATTTTTATGAGATCACAACAGAGGCAGGCAGGCGGTTTATGATCCCAC
>JAANSN010003333.1:0-19023 GCA_036850665.1 Dicranocentrus wangi | reverse complement strand
AAGGACTCTCGGTAGAGTACCTTGCTATCTGAAAAAAATGCCTTGAACTTTGACCCATTAACACTTGACGGATTTCGCTTCAAATCATTCAGTGAGTCAGTCAGGTATGCCAAAGAGCCAAATCGGTCAACTGGTATAGGTCTAGGCGCTGCGCTAGACTGGCCACGGACAAACAGGAGTAGGATGTAAAGCAATGCTAGCTTTCCGCTTTGCTGTCAGCTGCGTAATAAATACATAAATAAATACATCAAAATACGAATACAGTATGATAGATAGGTAAAAATAGGCTGTTACAATGATCTTTAACTTCAGTTTTTTAGGGTCAAATTTAGCATTTATTGGGATGCATGTTTGGGAATAAAATCATTTAGGATTTGTGTACTTGGGATTAGGATTAGGTCATGGTGTATGTATAGCCCACTTTGAAAGACACTTTGAATTTTTTTATATTGTAAGTTTAACATATTTTCAAAATTATGGTCTTTCTCGTTTTAACATATTTTCCGTCTTTACTATTGTTTCCATTCCATCTCTAATGTCCATTTTTGGTGCGACTCGTTTGCTACTATGGTCGTTCGTTTGGTCTTTTCTTTTCACTTACCCCATAACATAATCCTAGCAGCAAACCACACGAATTGCTGTATGCGGTCCGGTTTGCATTCACCAATAAAGCTGGCTATGCCCTTCGAAGAGAAAGAGATTCCAGTAAAATACTATCTGTAAGATGCACAAAGTTTACTGATCCCAACTGAAATGCGGTATAATGTAACGTAAAACGCAACTCTAGACACATTTCACATCCTTTTTCCATTTCCTTCCCTACCTGTTATTTATGCGAGCGATTCCTTTCCACCATGCATTGCAATATTATCGATCGTAAATGTACTTTGGAGACACCGAAAAATCCCCGAGTTGATGTTGAACGTATCAACATTGAAGAAATTATAATACGATACACCACTGTCATTTGCATTTCCTTGGCTTTTACCGTACCTAAGCAAATGTAAAAGTTCTTGGTTTCCCTTGAACACTCGAAATTCAGCAAGAGTAGTAGCATCAGCGGAAACAAAGATTGTTAGGAAGTTTGAGAATGCAATTTGGACTCGTGATATCATACAAAGCAAACTTCAGCAAGGGAAGTGCACCTTGAGAAAATAACATATTTATCTCAACAATACAAAAGTATTGCACACACGGAGAAAACCTATTTCATATTCCTTTTTAGCTTACAAGCTATTTTCACAAAGAAAATCACAAGAAAGAGGCATATAATACATAGGTATATGCATACCATTTCTTTCAAGATTTTTTCTTTCCTTCTTTTGTCCATGACGTAGTCAAAAGCGATTTGGATTGATCCAGCGAATGCTATAGCTCAATATATAATTACTGCGCTGCGCTGTGTGCCACAAAATAACTTTTGTTTAAAGTAGGTAAGTAAGTTTAATCTAACTGTTGTGTCGGTTGACTGGCACCAGAGTCTGCCTGTAGTAAATGTATTGTGACTGGCTGTGACTTTGGTGGTGTGTAATTTTTAAATTGGCTTATAACAACAACCGAGACGACAAAAAATTTACATGGGGAAGATCCGAAAAGATTTAAGAGAGGACTGGTCGAGTGGCAGTCAACCGACTAGACAGTTCCAATCACCAATCGTACATGTATACTTGAAAAATAGGACCCAAGAAACCTGTCTTGGTCATTTAGCTACATCGAGACGTGATATTGAAACAGAACTTTTTCCTTTTAATGATAACCTGTACATAACGTATACCCAACCTAAACCTATACCTTATCGTACACAGCCCAACATTCTTAAGCCAACTAGCATCTATAGCAAGTGCTACTCCGATCGCCCTCAGTCATTGATTGAACTTATCATCGTTAGTGTTATGAAGCATTATGAAGTTTTCCCCAATTTCCTCCACATTTGATAGCTAGGGTAGGCTAGATACTACAAAGGAACCTTAGGAAGGAATCCGAAAAGTAATAAGCCAGTTTCATTTGCGTCTGTGTGTTTGTTTCACCTTTTTTCATAAATTATATTTCCGGAAGGATTACAAACAAGAACTGACACATGTATATTCCGTTACTCGCTAGCTTTTTAGGTACCATTAGGCGAAGGATGGAACGATACCAATATATTTCCAAACCATTATCATTCCACTTTTTAAAGAAAGAGAAAAAGCGGCGGATTTTCAACATTATCGTATCGTCATGGATGGGATTGTAATGCACTCTTCATAAGCTCTTCATTTTCTTCCAACCAAAAGGGAAGTATGAAGATGAGAAAAAGTTGGAGGGACATGTCATTACTCTGTCGAAGTAATTTTTGATCCGTTCGTTTTCCTACAACAAAATCGAAGCTATATGGATCGTTTATATACCTATGGAGTTTGATAGAGACCTTCGGTTATTTACGAGTGCGGCGTTGTTTTTTCATTAAAAGCATTTCAGCTGATGTCAAGTCGAAAATGTGAAATATCGGCGGATCTACTAGAGAAAGTCATTTTCCAAATTCTACCCGATTTCTCCAATCAATTTTGATCTGGGATCGAGAAAGGAATGGATACATGACGGCACAAACAAGGTTTTCTATTCATTGAGAACGGGGCAGTGCAGTTGGAGATTCACAAATGACAAATGATTCTTTTTAGACGTTACCCCAACGGCCGTTTTGCCGATTGTCTTGATTTTGATTAACAAATTACAATTTCCAGTTTAAGCCTTAATCTATTAGAATTTGAGATAAACCATACATAATAGACCGCGTTACACATTACAAAAGTTTCAACATATAACCATTTTATTTCTATATTTTATAACATGCTGATTAAATTTTAAGTTACTTTCTATTAGTTCATCGGCTAAAATGATAGTTTTATCTGTGAAAAATTTGTAATTTGTTCCTTCATCCTTGGCATTCCTGACAAGTGATTCGAGTGATTTCTAAATAAAAGCTGTGTGGGGTGGATTAATCCGGTATGAGCCGCTATTTTTATTATACAAATCGAAAGTGCTTCTCATGAAACGTGTACATGTCAAATTTGGGCCTTGTACAATTCTCGGAACATGTGACGGTACCAATACTGTACCAATGGACTCAGAATCAAATTCTAAGCAACTTTTGCCTAGTAGTATTTTGTGAATTTTGTCCCACATTGGCCACATTCCACTTATTGTTATTAAAAGTTATGAAGGTTTAAAATCTAGAAAATTTCCGATTGCAATTTGTATCAATTGTCTTATGTGAAACGCCTTTGAGTATCATGCTCGGTTGGTACAGGTTAGGCTACCTCAAGATATTTTAACTATGACTTGGGCTACCTAACCTACTCTAATCGAGCATGATTTTATATGTGAAACACACGAGGGACCCACATGAGATCATTCATGCTTTACAGTCATTTCAAACGACTTCATAACTTTTAATGTGTGTATATGTATACCAAGCACTATATAAACCATTGTATCTGGGAAACCGCCGCTCTAAATAGAAAAATAATCAGCGTGATGAACTTGATATGTTTTGATATACCACACCCCCAACTCCTTTGATGCACCTCACGAAGTTTCGGAGTGAGTGCCAGTTTTTAGTGATGTGAATGTAGAAAATGGATATATTGCTGTTCCCTTGGCTTTTGCTACAATAACTATGAAAAATTTCCTCATGCTATTTCCCCATACTGGAAACCTTTTTAACTCACGCTGTATGACATGTTTTATACACGTTTTATATAGCAAGGACACAATATACAGGGCCTTTTTTAATGTCCGCACATATATGAGAAATTACATGGGAAAGTTTTCGTTTGTCATTGCTCCGTTCAAAGTTCAAGCCAAGTGATTTTTTTCCATGGTGTTTCCCATGTAATTTCTCATATATGTGCGGACATTAAAAAAGGCCCTGTATATAGCAAAGCGCACGGACCTGTAGTTATAGGACCCGGCCGTGGCAACCCGGAGATGGCCGCTATGAACTTTCTCGTTTAGGATACCACGATTTTTATGAGTTTGACAAAAAATAACGATTTCTTCGGTAGGATTACTCCTATCAGGTATTTGGGCTGTTGACGCATACCACTTATCCGGCAACACCCCTGTAGACGTAGTAGAAAGTTGGAAGTCTTTCCCAATGCTGTTTCGGTGAGTTTTCATTTAAGTTAGTCATTAGTCGGACTATTTACAATTCGAAGTCAATCGAAATTAGTCTTCAAACACTCGTCGTGAACTGCTATTTAGATAGAATGTACTACTTTTTAAATACAACACAACGAATCACTGAAGAGTAGAGGTAGTAACTGTGAATTATAGGATTATAGCATTGAACTTTCAATGGTTGCGGATATCCCATTATAGTGCAGCATGTACCTGACTTCCAGGGCAATCAAACCCCTTAATTTCTGGAGAGAAATGCTCCGAAATCCTTGAAGGATGACTTACTGTGAGACTGGCATTAAATATTATGCCTATACCTAACTACAACAATCTGTTGTCGTTCGTATGTACCTTGGTTCCACCCATAATACGTAATAAATAATCATACATATGAATGATTGGAATGATGAGCAAAATGTTTATTATAATGTACGTAGCAAGAAGGGTAAAAAATTCAAACAGCCTAGAAATATTTATATGTAAAATATGTGGTTTCGGTATCTATGAAGTTGATGTTGATTCACCGAGATACATATCTATCTTCCCAGTGCAGTGTTGATTTATTGTTACTTACTACCGAATCCGTTCACTTGTTAGATAACTCCGTATTGTACGTGTCTTCATTTCCTCCTACACTTTCCTGCATGTAAACGGAAAATGTTGTACGGCAAAAAGAGAAATAATAGAATGCCCGTGTGGTGGGTTAATAACGAATAACGGTCTATATGTGTACAAATTACAAATGTACAAATGTGTCGCTGGGAAAAACGAAACACTGCATGTTTTCAGGATGTCCAAAAATATCCTAAAATGTCAAGAACGTGATTAGTACTAGTGCAGTGCTACCTTCTACCTAATCATAATAAAATCCTACTGCGAAGTGAACATTGCAATTCAATATACATCGCTCCGTTTTAATAACACGCTTTTTAACTGTCAATGCAATTACATTCTCTCGGATCCAGACATGACTATCAGAGTAATCACCTGAACATTATGCCGTTTCTTTTATTGCCCTCATCCAACTTCGGGAAAGTTGATTCAGATAAAAACAGCAAAATGGCAGTGTCTAGCATTAGCATTCCCATTGTCTAAGGTGCACATGCATAGCTATAGGGTCTGAAAGGGAAAGGCTCCAGAATTACCAGAATTATTCATGTCACAAACCGGTAAACTAAACATTGAAATCTACGACATTCCCCGTTTGCGGCCATATACCAACGGAAGTGTCAACAACTAAACTTTCAGTAGTGGCAGCCGAGCCTTGTTATTACCTCTATCAACAAAGAGTTGATAGCTGTTTTGAATTCGAATGAATTATTTTGCCCTAGCCCCAACGCAACCCGATATACACGCACATGACTACGACAATTGAAAGTTTATACGTGTCATCATCGTCATGAATATCATAGGCGCTTCCAATTTTTGCAAAAAAAATCTTGATGGACATACAAAAAGGTCTGATTATTACTGACTCGAATAGCCTCAACATTAGTAGTGCATTGAAAAGAAAGAATCCAATTTTCAATTTTGGTTGAGATATCCCGTCAGAAATCCCATCACAGTGTTTTATCATGATATACGCATAGGTATGCAGGGTCGGAACAGAGATTCTTCGTGCATTCTTTAGTAGAACACTACTTTTTTTCACTCCCCAAATGCCAAATGAAGTTCTGCAATGGCGAAACGTTTTAATACACCTACGTATCCTGAGATGTGTTCCTTTTATTATTTTTTTCTATCGTTCTTTCGAAAAATCACATTCTTTTCTCATTTTTCCAAACTACTTTTACATGCTCTTCCTTGTAATATTTCTCATTGCACTACGCTGTATATCTCGGGGTTTGCTGCTTTCTACGACTGATCATAAAATTAATCCCTAGGGACAGGAGAAAATTCAAAGTGAGAAATTTCCCTTTTGTATGCGACGTAGTATGTGAACAGAAACAAGGAATAGGACGAATTTATTTCTTTTTCTTCAGAATATTAAGACGTATGCGTTTTAATGTAGGGATGTGGGTAATTTCAGGATTACATTCGCGATCCTTTCTTCTCTTGCCGTGAAGAAAAAAGTAGGTTGGCTTGGGGCACTAACAACGATTCAGATAGAAAGAAAGTGACATATTTTATGGACTATCACCCTCCATAGTTCATGCACAGTTACTGCATAACCTGCCCTGCTTCCACTCGACTCCACTTTGTGCTAGCTACGTACTATCGAAGCAAATGTTTCCAGGTGACATTTAATTCATAGGAAGAGTAGTAAAGAGGAAATCCCTTTTTACTCGAGTTCCATGTCACGTTTACATATACACGGTGGCTTAAGTTAATGTGCTAGACGGTCAGTGGTAGTCTATAATATAACCACCTTGCATATACATATACATCTGTATACAGAATAACAAATACTCCAAGCCGAGAGGTGGAGACTCGTAGAATTCTTTTAGGTCTTCATGGATTCTGGTTTATGGTATACCTACATGACATTTTATATTGGTTTAAAGTAGTATGTGTATAGTCCATTGTCATATACAGTGGATAGATGATTTAAAAAGACCTATTCAGCTTGTACCTCCTTAGTCATTTGAAAGCACTTTTTCCAGTAATATCTAAATTTCGAATTCGAAATATAAGAGCAAATCGCTGCCAGGTTCAAGGTGAACAAAGAAGCAAAATCACAGTGGATGAAATGCACTCAACATTCCCGATGATCGGCCCAAACTTCAGATATAGATTTAGATTATTTGGATGTTTCTAAGCATAAAATGATTCTCTTCCTGTGTCGAATTCGCAACCGTTTCGAGTTATGGACGATCAAAGTTGTGTTGTGTTGTGCAGTGACCTACACTCTCATGTGCTACGTATGAATAACGCAGTTTGGGAAGCAGACTACGTAACTTAAAAATCGCCGTTTAAAATACATGTGAATAGTTACAATACGTAGTTACGGAATCCGTTGCCCAAACTCAACAGGATACACAACTTTTAACGTCCATATCCCGAAAACTGTTACGAATTCTACACATAGGAATATCTATATTTTATGCTTAGAAAAGTCCGAATAATCTATATCTGAAGTTTGGACCGATCATCCGTGGAGATCCTGTATATTCGTGAGTGCTCTTTGATATATACAATATACTCTAAACCAATACAAAAATGCCCTGTATATATACATTTGTTCACGGCTTGCACACGCTACTACAGATTCTACCAAGGGGTCTCGGTTTTCCAGCGATTTAGTTTTTGGTCGTATGCAGACTTAATTGCTAAATTGCGAATTTGAGCAATCAGGCGTAATAATACATAAATTAGTGGAGTTGGACTTACACACTTCCAACATTATTAATTTTCTGCTGATTATTTATGGTTGACAGACCTCTCAGAAACTAAACACGGAGAGGAATATTTTTTGCACGTCTGGCAATAAGACAATATGACTTGTTCTAAAACTTCATCTAAAATTGTGCTCCGCACGTTTGTGTCCCTCCAGATTATATAGCCTATTTGGGACTTTGGGACACCCTTTGTTTTCACACAAATATGAAGAATATGAGACATAAATTACTTGATGAGCCTATAACATCTGAAGTAAGCTTGAAATCTCATTTGGAAAAATGTCCAGCTTTTATTATTTTATTATGGATAGATATCCATCCGCCAACTCCAGCTCATATTAGTCGTTCTTTCACTTTCTCAGGAGTGTCTCATCCAGCTACCTCATTCCTCATCGTATGTCTAATTTTCTTTCTCATAAATTATGCATAAGACCAAGACATACGGAATACGGAATTTTGGAAATATGTATGCAGTAATATGCAACAGCTCGTAAAAAACGTACAAGCAGCAGTTTTTCTTTTTTTCGTGCCGCCAAGGGTTTGTGAAGCATTATATTTTTCTCATAATATGCATATTATATGCTTTACACCACGTACTACAGTTTAATGTACCTATACCAGTTACCCCATCATATTTGTACATTTACCTACCTACTCATCTCACCTTTCCTTCGGTATTGCCAGGAGAATATTGCGTGACAAAAATTTCAACCTAATGCATCTTTCCAACTAGGGCAGGGCAAAAATGTTCGCCACCTGATTTCCATATCTGCAAATTTCATTTTGCGTGCTTTTCCAACTCCTTTACATGGCATAATCGCATAATATTAAAAGTATAACGTGCAGAGGTGCTGCAACTCAATAAATTTGAAAAAAAAAATCTCAATTCTCAAGAGATTCCATGAAGAACGGGAATAATTTGAAAATTACAATGTTATCCCACATCTTGTAGACCCCTCTTGCTTGAACAAAATGCGCCAGCCGAACCGCCCAACCGACCCAACTCCTCATGCGAGGTAAAATAAACCCCGTCAACGGCAGAACTTAGGAGTGCGTGGAGAATGTGGATTGTGGAGGTCCTTTGGAAAGTTTTCTGACATTCTGGTGAGGGTGTACGGTGTACTTGTTTTCTTTTCATTTTAGGATTTTACTATCATAAAATCCAATCATAAAATACGCTGAAATAAAAGAAAAATTGTCACGCGTATATTTATACAATTTTGACTGACTCATTGAAACCCTTTTGCCGTCTGTCCGTCCGTAGCATTATTATATTGATTTGCATTGCATGTTGCATGAACCAGACCTTCAGCATTTATTTAAATGTTTTCCTGCTTGTATCTACTATGTGAGTGTCTGCGATGCGAGTGTCTCTCTCTTATGTGAGTGGTTGCATTGCGCATGTCGCATGTGTGGGGCCATTGCGGGTTTCCGTTAAAACCTTTACATGGTATTTCAAAATGTCCCCATGTTAATCAGTGCTTAAAAACCTTTCGATGGATATATTGCATGCTACATGCTACAATTAAATAAAACATAAGTAAGGATTTCTAACGGTTTCCGTTGACGTATATCGCTCAGTAACGCCAAGCTATACTGATAAGTCATCGATTGCCGAAAACAGAATTTGAAAATTCGAAGTTGGAGAGTTATCGCGTATACGGACGGACGGATAGACTTTCAGACTTTTCTCAATAAGGATTACTACGCCCTTCTTAATCAGAATTACTGAAAACATGCAGTGATTTTAAGGAAAACGAGAGAGAAATCTCTGATTTTTTATTCTCCCTGTGCATCGTTTTAACTAAAAATAATGTCTATTCATATTTCATCATGGAACCATTTTCGTGACTCGCGTGATGGAATCCTACTACTGATTGTAAGTATTTCGCCAGTATACCGCACCAAAAGTCAAGGAGAAGGAGTGAATGTTTTATCAGATGAGAAGGGAGAGTTGAGTAATAAGCCTCTGTGAATTTTGGGTTTTACTTTTTCATATGAAAGAGCAGATGACTGGAGTGGATATACTGTGATTCTATTGCGATACAATTGGCACACAACTTGCTCTCTTTTTCTTCGCTTTTAGCTCAAAGTTCCAGGAATGTTTTTCTTCTCAAGTGTTTTCTTCTGGTGAAAGCGTACCTTCTCTTTTTTCTTTCACACTTATGTTAAAGGAAAGACGTGAATCGAATTGTCAAATATGGTGCAAACTGTGGCCTAGGTTCCTAGGTATATGAAGATACGTTTCAAATGCATATATGCGATGCCTTGTGTTTGTAAGAATGCTGTGGAAAATATGAGTAAGGAATTACTATTATATGTATTGCAGATTTTACCTATACCGTAACTAACAAACAGGTCAAACTAATAGCTTTTTCTACAACTTGTTCGGCGAAGGCAGCACTAAAAGTAAAGGAAATTTCGTTGGGATCTTATGTTGTCACAAGTTGCACGCTGTACCTAATAATACCTAAACCGCAGTTTATGAATTTGTAGAGAGGAGGCCAAGCGGCATGCGGACAGGAATGGATGAGGATTTTCGCACTTCGCCAATAATGATTATGCATGAGAAAAGGAAAAAAGAACAAAGTTGTGAATTCGTATTGCCACCAGCAGAAAACAATAGTAAGACCGGAAAAGTACAAAGGAAAGTTTTGTTCACGGTTTTAAATTTTTTCTTCATCCCTGCTTCCAAATAGCATGATGAAAAAACTTTTTTCTGGGACAAAGAATTATGAAAGTTTATTACCGCACTGCTGATAAAACGCGCACAGAGGAGACAGAAGACGTTCTCAGATTAAAAAATAGCTCCTTTGAGGTTAGATATAGTGATGTAGTGTATCCAAGTAAGTTTGGTTCGAATTATTAATTTATATAAAGTTTGTACATCAGAAACTCTGCCTATCAATTTTATACATATTATTATTTGTATTTTATGCCTTTCAGTTTTGATGGGATGGAGTGGATTCCTCTCCCTTCGCATAAGACTTTAGCACACCAGAACTGTTTCGATTTTACTACCAAGTAACAAGGATATATGCATACGCTACAATAAATTAAACACCAGATATGTGCCATCGGGGAAAGTACTCAAATTTTCTAAGACCAATACGAATAGATTTGGTTTGTTATTACCGTCCTACAGCTAACTTAACTTGCGAATGAAACATATTAAATAACAAGTTATTTAGTTATGTCAGTGGCGTCCGTGGCATCTCTGGATTTTTGAAAAATTCTTTCACCAGTCCCATGATCACAATTTTTTGTGCACATATGCAATTCGTTACAGACAAAGCGAAGTTGGTTGAATTGGGTCAGAATTATTGTAAAAACTCAAAAATTAACGATCCATCAATACGCACCGATTATGCAAAGAGTATCATTAAAAACAACGGCAAAATGCCCAATTTCCCAATTTCCACGTATCCCCACGAGTAAAACTCGGACGAAGTCACGTCTGGGGAACGAGGAGGCTACGCTAGTCTGGCCCACGGTCTATCAAGTTGACGGAAAAAGCTAATGCCGTTGCTAATTACGGTCAAGGATATCCTAGTAAATCTTGACATTTTTGACAAAAAAAATTGCATAAAATTCGCTTTCAAATGATACCTTTTTCAAAAAAGTATTTTTTATATTACGATGTCAAATGGCATAGGAAATAGTAATTTTTCGATAACTTATGCTGTACATACAATTACCAAGGATTCTCGCGAAGTCTAAAAAATTTTCAAATCTCAATAACTTTTGTAAAGGGTAATATGAGACAAAATCGTATAAAGTTATAAAGAATATTAAATTGAGCAGACAATGAGCCTTCATACCTACGTAGAAGGTTAGAGGTCAGAATACACATTCAGAAAACAAAAAATTCGGCGTATCCTTTGGTTCAATCGATCCAAAAACCACATTGGTATTGTAATGCTGCTGTTTGGCTCCCAAAATAATCTTTCTCGCGACGACTTTGCGCGTATTAATATTAAGATGAGTTATGTAGTGAAATTCCAAATATTTACGGCGTGCCAGAGTTCCCCAAATTTCCGGAAGTTACATTGTAAATAGGGATCAAAGATAAAGGAAAGAGATAATATAATGGATGAGCGCAAGCACTAGTCCATATTATATCATGTTGTTTTTATTACACCCTGCGGAAACATTCACTCTCGTCCAACAGAGAAGGGGAGGTGGGACCCTTAGCACATAGCACATCCAAGCATAAAGGAAGCCTGGTATTCTGTAAATCCTTAGATATCCTTTAAATATAAATATATTACCTTTCAAAGTTAAGTTGAAGTGGTTGATGATGATATGATAGCAGTAAAGTGAAAAATGCAGGGATAAATCCTTCAGGAGAAAGTAAACACCAAGCGGAATAATTTAGCTCGCTACCCAATCCGAATGAATCGAGCTTATAAATAATCTTAACCAAACAAACAAACCTCCGTCGGCTCAGTCCTAGTCCTAACACAGTCGAACACTCACCAACCAATCAACCTGTAAAACACCCCTACTCAACCTAACGAACACCTCCCGTCAACCCTATAGAACTTCCCTATCTCTCTTGTAGAACACCACAGTCAGCCCTGTAAAACACTCCAATCCACATAGTAGAATACTTCCAATAAGTGAATGTTGCATCCAAATTATGTGTTCTAAAAATCGGGGTTCAGTAGAACACGAAAAACAGTCGAAAGTCTTCTAACTCGTCGGGGAAAATGTGCTAAAATTGCACTTGCCATACTGGGCGAAGGAGTGACCCTAGAACGTTTCTATACTCACATCAGCTATCCTCATATGTCACCCAATCATACCTATGAGACTCACCAATCATCCATGCGCAACACCCACCCTATAGACTTTGCAGATCAACCCAACCCTAATTGTCCGATCTCAAAATAATTAAAGTGTTCATCAAAAATAAGCGTGACAGACTTGATTAGTTGTTAGGGCTAAAACCAAGGTAACTAAAGGAAACACTGCAAATACAATACAAACCAAAGTGACTAAACAGTATACTATACAGTACACTAAACTTTCCATATAAAAATTAACCATGGCGTCTATATACTTTGGCTAAAACCAAGTACCTATATTCATCTTGGTGTTCCCCCGTTCCTTAAAGTGTTGTAATTTCAATGTAATGTAATGTAATAATCTGCGTGCAATGTGGAGCAGTATAATATATCATTTTTGTTTTCGATAATTTGCAGGTTTAGCATTTAAGATGGAGAGAAGAAGAAACTATTGACAAGATCGATAAAGAGGACTGGTTTCAACTTACAATTAGATAGGACTACCCATATTTGCAGACAGTTGATCGGGATGGCCAACAGAGTAAGATTCTGCAATTTCACAAGCTCACGACACAATAAAATTTAGGAAACTTGTGTCATTACCTCTTCGATGGACAAACCAACTAAAAGCTTCAGCTACGTAATTATTGTATGCATTATATTTGGAGGAAAGTTGCCTTGTTTTTATGCCAGGCCTTGAATAGACGCCGGCCGAGGGGTAAAATGGTCAGATTTTGAATAAATGCCCTGGAATTTTTTGGAAGTTTTACGGTATTATGGGTAGCCGAAATAACTCTTCCGATGACATTTGATTGATTTGTTTTGAGTAGAGTAGGTACATATCAAACATATTATCATATACCACAATAATGCCAGTAATTATTAACAACGTCTGACTATGTACTAGCATTAGATTTTTGGGATTGAGGATGCAATACGAAGCTTTGATATAAAATGGGCCCAGATAAGGTCACAGATGCTTTCCTCAAATGTCGCTTATTTTCATTTAAATTTTCACATCACAATATTTTCCTGCTAAACGAGAGTCGCATAAGCAACTTTACTTAAGGATTTTAAACACGCATGAAAGTGGGTCAATGATATTCCCAGTGCAGACTGTTGATCCTATCTTCATTGACTATTCGATTTTCGATCTGAACGATTCGCGTCATGATTTTTATAGAAAGCTTGCTAAGTATTTCACATAACAATGAAATGAAGTATGTGCACTGGAAAAGTCTGCTGCGTATGGCTATAGCACCAACTCAACTACCCTCTCTCATTCTCGTATCGGGCAGAGATATGGCTTACTGTACAGTTGATATAGACTGTCCTCTCTTCGAATTTATAACATCCCCCCACTTCCAAAGTCATAAGCAGCTACTGACAGAGTTCATTTTACATGCATTTTTCATAAGATGAAACAGGCACAGAAACGTGGAAGCTGTAAATTAAGTAGACTGAAGGCTGGTTTACTGGGTGGAAGGCTAAACATGTAGAGACTTCTTATATACATATGTAAACTCATTATGAACCTGTAAACACATATGTGCTTGTATGCGATTCGTTGGCTCGTATCGGATGTCTGCAAAATAGACTGTAATAGGCGTCCCGGTCCCTGTAAATATATGACTTATAATATACGTATTCATGAAATACGCAATGTGAGATATTTTAAAAGGAATAAAATGTTCTGGTCACATCGAATCGGGGTTTTTATCCTATGGAATAAGTTTTGATGCAAACCAAAGGATTTTTTCATACGAAGGTATATCAAACTACTTTTTGTTAAAAAATGTACACTTTTAAATGACTTTATGCTCAGAAGGTTGACTTACAATCCATGGCCAATATGAATCCTGTTCCCACAGAGTTGAAAGAGAAATTCAGCGTTTTATGTAAGGTTTATAGTTTTCGAGATATTCACAAAAAACCTCAAATTCTTTTCTTAAAAACGTCATAACTCCGAGACTATTTTGAATTTCGTCAAGAAAAAAATTTGCCTCTCACAATTTTATAGGCTATCGAATGACGTAACGCACGTCTAAATCGCGTAAGTACTTTCGGAGACCGAGTGCGTGAATGCACTCAAAATTTCTCCATAGCCCCCACTGGCTAACAGTAGACACCTCGTGATAAGTATTGATGGTGCAAGTGTCACACCGGAACTCAATCACGTTTTTTCTGGACGTTAAAGTTTATATAGAAATACTTAGTCTAATAAAAATTGCGTGTAAATACTAAATATGTGTAAATGAATATACAACAACTAGGCACAGTCGTTCCGGGTGAAGAAATAAAGCGTAGGAATGTGTGTGACACGCATTAGGTAACACGGTGTGTTCGTTGATCCCACAGAAAGTACATTTAGGTTGTAGTGCAGGTAGTGTGTCACTTCTTTTACACATTGGAACGATTAAGTTTCGTAGTTTACTTTAGTCCGCGTCCGTCCAGCTTAAAGCTTACGCCAAAGCCAAAAATCGATTTGGTCATTGAAATTAGCGTAATAGCAACAATAGTAGGACCAACATTTCCTGCTGAATGTTTCTTTAGCACACGTACTTTTGTCATTAAGCATTAAGCCTATGCAAATGAGTGCGACAAAATTTCGCAAAGATTCCATCGCGATCCAAACATCAACAGTGTATTTATCTCAAATACATACCTATACCTACCTACCTAGCTAGTAGCTACCACCTTCAACCCAGAAATCGGAAATGCGATCGACCCATGAATGCCCTACGATTTCAAATTTCAATACATAGGAGGCTACATCTATATTCTATATCTACTATATAAAAGTCAAAGTCCAATTACGTTATTGAAATTCCTTTGTTTTCAAGCGTTCTTCTCTCTAACCCTCACCAAAAATGGTTCATCAGATTCACCTTTTGAAAACTGTCTAATGTAAATGAACATCTCAAGAACCCTGCTAAGGATTTATGCAAACGTACCAATCCAGTCGTAGTCTATTCATGTATGCATATGTCACTGCAATTGCGAGTGAGTAAGGGACTCATAAGCATAATGCTATTTTAAAATAGAAAATAGCATATACTATGCACTTTAACTGAGAAATGCAGATAAAGATTACAAAACCAGTGGTCCATAATTTTATATATTATGGTGCTTTACAGGTTTGACGTGTCTGCCTGCAGCACAATTAATATCAAGGAGTTGAAGCACGGTGGTATTGTTCTCACATCAGTTCTGTGCATAATGTCTGTCCGTCCATGAACACTGTAACTCCTAGACCTAGACCAGGTAACCGATTTGGTCTTTGGCTGTGGCACAGGGATTCCTTAGGTTATAAGGTTCCTGACGAATGATTTTTAGCCAAATGCCAAATCCGTCAAATTCAAAGGGGTCAAAGGTAAATGTAACATTTTTGCAAGTGCTTGCATTATAAGCAAGGGTTAGGTTAGGTCAGGTTAATGGTTAGGGGTTGGGGGAAGGGGAGGGTTCACCGGAGTTAGCAGGAGAGGAAGTGTATAGAGGTAGCATGGGTTGAATTGAAGTATTATATATAAGTAATGGGAAGTAGCATCCATAACCCATTGCTTTACTCCAGCCGTTCTCATCAGGTTACTTTCGAAGAACGGTTATTTTTCCTTGAGTTGCCGGGGTGCGGGTGGGACAAGATTAGATATAGTATTTCAATTAAACTAAAAAATAAATATATTGATCTGATTACAAAATTTACTCCCTTTTAAAAGGGTGTCCTCAACTAGTCATTCATAATCTTAATCTATATACATTACGTGTGTCTAAACTGTACGTTGAAAATTTGAAAATGAAATATTAATCTGTGAATATCACGCCTTACTGACCAGGCAGTATATAGCGTTTTTTCGTTTCCCTCAGTTCAGTTCAATTAAAGTTTGCTAACTCCAGTTAACTCATACATAAAAATGAAATTTTATGGAATGTTGATAGTTTTATAGAAAGAAGTCTGACTACGAGTACTTATTTATATTCATTAAATTAAATGCACCATCTAAGGAATTTCATTTCAAAGTACATACGGTTGCAATGGGAAAATATCTTCGCACCATATCCAATTGGTGAAGACCTTGTTGGATGGATGGAAGCGTTAGCGTTACGGACTCTTTATGATAACCGTAAGTCCCTCTTCCATCCCCATTTCGGTCGTCGTCTAACTTTCGTAATCAAAGAAGGGAAAAGTTTATTAACTATATTCTAATAATAACACTAATAAAGCTTTTATTTTCAGTTCACTTCCACAAACCAAAATAGCTACATCCTAACTAAAGAACTAAAAAGTGTGTGCCCGAAAGCAAGAAGAATTTGTGGTTTGCTTGCTCATGTGGCTTTCCTTCGCCGGGCAAGACACGCGAATTCACAATTTGGACCTTGTTCGTCCACGGAACGGATACGGGTTTTTAGTATCCTTGTTGCCGGTGTTCCACCGGTTCTCTACGTTCTTGACAACAGTGAAAATGTAACATTTTCTAATTAGAATATACGACGGCATAAAAACTAACAAAAAAGCCACAAACGGAGTAAGCTCAGGTTAATTAATTTCCGATTACTTTCCCATCCCTTTTCTAAGTTGTGGATCCTATAATCCTATCCACGTATTCCTTGAGCAGGACCACAAGCCATGCCATCCGAAAGAACATGAAATGCTGGTTTGATTGATATAGAGATCGTTGCCCAATAACAATTTCCTGTCAGGATATTCCCTGCGAAAGTCATCCAAATCAATAAAAAAACGCCCTCATATAATATGCCTTCTCCGTTTCCGGTGCCCTTGTACTTTGCACTAGAATTAGAGTTTTTTTTATTTCTGCAAAAACCTGCTGATAGGTTGGCTTGACTTATGCAAACCAGCCAAATAGTTTTCTCCGTTTTGGCGACCCGGTATACGTGTTTTTTTGTTGAAAAATATGCCATGCATGCAAAATTTTAGGAATAATATTACCTATTCAATAACATCACGAAACAATTACCCATAAAAAAGTGGCAATTCGGCCATTCCCTTCAGCTATCCATCCGCCCATTTTTTCTCAGTCAGTCCTGACGACGAAAAATCAACTACATAACAAAAAGGTCGGACAAGCTTGGGTGTTTGCATTTCCAATTTAGAACCAAAATAAGAGGTCTAACAAGATTATGTTTTCACTATGTGCTTGAAGGTTATTCTATAGGCAAGGAGAGCACACCAGAAAATAATTTTCTTAGGGAATGTTTCTCAGTTTTTTTTGAAACGCAAAACTCGTTCATTCATAAACTAATGAATTCGTAAGTAAAACCGTGCGTCAAGGGATTTGTTGCTGCCAACAGGTAAGATTAAGTATAACTAGCATTCAACGTCCACATAGACCAAATACACTTTGTTCTTATTAAGCCCAACTAATTTTTATGACGGTTTAAAGTATGCCGATAATCAAGTCAAGTAGGTCCAGTTCCCAGTTGCAAGCCATTCTGAAACTCCTTTTTATCCAGATACAGGACAGGGGACAACAAAGGCTCTACGTATGTGGAACTTGATGCTATAACACGCGGGATGCATTTCGAGAGTCTTAGCAATACTCCGCTCAAACACCACTAGGGCGACTTTAACGGTCATTCGAAAGGTCCGAATTGTATAATACATGTCTTCCGAACTCCACTCCATTTGAAGTTCGTAAAATTTTAAGATAAAAAAGTAATGAAATTCTTGCTTTATTACCTGTTTAGAAACCGGGTGATCTGCTATCAAAATTGTGGCACAAATGTAAATGAACAATCTCGGTCTCAACTCAAATGGTAAATGCTTTTGTCGTAAATGTTCGTGATCGTGATGTAGTTAAAAGTGTTTATTTACTTTATAATGGTATCCTCCATCACGGGTCCTCTTGTTTGCAGTCAGTTTGCTTTGCCAAACCGTTCCGATCACCAATCTAAATATAATGGTGTCATACTGTCATGTCACTAATAATCACGTTACGTGTTTTTCAAATTATGTCACAAGTATAATATAAGTATGATGTTTTGAAAGGTTTCAAGGCTTCAAAAAGCAATGACTTTCGTTTGATTCTAGTAAGTGGTGATTGGCGATGGTAAAAGAGCTAACGAGTGTGGATTCTTTCGGACTGACAAAAGCGTCTACATTTTCCAGCCAACTTTCATCTACACTACAACGCAATAAAGTACTTGCTGACCAAGACGAAAGGAACAAGAATGCTGACCGTAGTGGGTGACGAGATAGGATAGCTGCAAGCAAATCCAAGTCTCGGCTAAGGAGTTCTAGCGTGGCTGCGCTCCCATACAAGACTGGTGAAATTTCTCTGGTGAAAGTGAGAGAAAAGTGAGACTTGAAGATGGAAAGAGAGAACCCCAGAGGAAAGGCAGTGAAGCGAAACGTCGTACAATGCAATGTTACAACAGCGACTTTTTCCAAAGCAAAACCAGGGTTTACTTGAGTGTGAGTGGAATTTTGAGGAAACACTGTGGGTGGTGGATGGTTGTATTTACTTCATGGAATGCTGCATGAGCGGATTTATGCTTAGCTTGGAGTCTTTTGTGAGTCCAATTGAAAAAAGTTAGTTGCCTACGCCCTACACAACACTACACACAAAGTACAGCAAATCCTTTAAATATACAAATATAACTCCATTCGTTTTTAATAAGAAAACTAGTCAAATTATGTGTTTCTTTTCTCTTTTCCACCAACGTGAGTTCTCATTCACACTTGGAGTCGCGGTTAACGCTATATAATAATAGCACTTTGA
>JAANSN010003332.1:0-19025 GCA_036850665.1 Dicranocentrus wangi | reverse complement strand
TGCACAAGTTTAAAAAAACAAGTTCATTCATTCTCACTTTTTTTTAGTGTAACATCCAACTCGAAAAAAAGTGATTCATTCATATTGAGATGCTAATCGTAAATAATATTTTTGTTCACTCCTCAAAAGCGCAAGCTGCTTTTTTTTCTTTGTAAAAAGAAACCGTGACTAAACTAAAAGTTGCTGGAGTTGATATTTTTATGCACAGTGTGTATATATGATGTAACAATACTGTAAGGATAAAAACACACATTATCGTAGTGCAATCAACCTTGTAAAAATAATAATTGTGTTAGCAAAACCTTCACTCAATGTGGGAGAACAGAAGGGAGGCTGACTGAATAGGGAAAAAATGTTGTTTTTTTGTGGGTCCTCCTGTACAGATTTTCGCCTCCTAAAAAAATTATGACAATGGGCTTTAATGATGTGTAATAGAGTGTTTAGCGGAGGGATTGCGGGACAAGAGAGGAGAGGGCACGGTATTCTTATGAAAATTGCATTAGGCTCTTGTTTGTGGTGTTTTGAGAGGATCATGATGTGCAATAATATTGGTATTAAATGTCAGAGACTGGCGTGATGAAGCACAAAGTGCTAGGGAAATTGTGTATATATTATTATTGTCGAAGCTGAAGAATACTCTCTCTTGACTTGGGTGATATGCACCGTGTAAAATTTTCACACGGACAATGATGATGATGATGATCATCATCATCATCACCATCATCCAAAGGATGTGCAGCAGTATATTATTTTGTTATTTTTTTCAAGCGAGGATAATTTATTGCAGGATTTTGAAGTGGTCTCTTATTGGGATTCATATGTGACACGGAATAACTCATTTGAAGCATCTGCAGACACGATTAAATGACCCTGGCCGGTGAACAGGAGGTTCACGGGTCGGAAGCAACGTCCGCAGGTGGCAGGATTGGGCTCATACATGACGTCGAGGATTTCTCCAGTTGGGAGTCTAGTTTGGGGGTTAATGGGGATGCGAACAACTCGGTAGCCTGCTGCAGGTTCTCGGTTCCAGGAGCCGTGGAACGCGACAAAGGCATCGCCTTTCATGGAGCAGGGGAATGCGCCGGCGCTGCTGTTACATGCAGCACCGTCGTAGAAAATGATGTCGAGGGCGGCGTAATGAGCGGGTAGGGGAAGGGTGGGTGGTCGATTCTGAAAAGAAGTGAACAAGGCGCAAAAGTACGTACACGTACACACTTGAAATGAAGTCAAAGAATGTAAAACTGTTTGTGCAATTACATAAAAAAAAATCGTATAATACTTACATTGCTAACATTCTTGCACCACTCGTCCGTGTGGATACCATCGTCCATGAAATCAGGCCAAGCAAACTGCTCACCCTGCTCATGCCCTTCGAGCTCATCCACTGTCCAGCAATAAGGGTATCCATTGCAAAAGTACGTACACGTACACACTTGAAATGAAGTCAAAGAATGTAAAACTGTTTGTGCAATTACATGAAAAAAATCGTATAATACCTACATTGCTAACATTCTTGCACCAATCATCCGTGTGGATACCATCGTCCATGAAATCAGGCCAAGCAAACTGCTCACCCTGCTCATGCCCTTCGAGCTCATCCACTGTCCAGCAATAAGGGTATCCATAAAATGTTCCCAGGGGCTGGTCATATTTGGTCAATTCGTCGGCAGGGTTTGTGTGATGGATGTCACCTCCAAGATCTTCACGAAACAGCTCATCCGCTCCGTTTTGAACTCCCCATAAAATCCCGTCTTGGTCAAAGCGCATGCCCACTTCGTTTCTTAGACCGTCCGCAAATAGCTACAAAATATGTATAAAAAAACAAACAAAGATAGTACATACATGTACGCTTTTACCATTATGGATCATTAATGTGATATTATTATTACCTCTCCATCTTCAACATAATCCAGACCACCACTTGGAAGCCCCTCCAAATTGAATCGTTTTATCCTCGCCCGACTTGAGTCCGCATCAACATTGTCACCTGAGCCGATGCTAACATAGAGCAAGTTGTCTTTGTCGAAAACAAGGGTCCTTGTAATGTGATACCCTCCTTCCATATTGGTTATCACAACTTCGGCCGCCGTTGTGATTCCAGTTCGCTGTCCGGGCGTGTATGGCCATCGGTAGACGACAGTGTCGCTGGATGCATACAACGACCCATTGTTATACGCAATGGCGTGGTTTAATTCGTAGCTCGTATCCTCCAACAAAAGGGCCGTGTTGACTGCGCCGTCCTCCTCGAACACGGCGGTGATCCGACTGAACCTATCTGAAACGACGAGAATATCTCCGGCTTCGTCGATGATCATGCCTCGGGCGGCGGAAATGGTCGCGTATCTTTCTGCCCGGTAATTTTCCGTTGTGTTGTAATTCGCCTGACCATTTCCGTAGGAAATAAAGGTGAGCAGGAGGCAAATCAAAGTTGCCCACCAGGTGGAGCTGAAACGTGGCATGATGTATTATTACAGGCTCTGTACAGAAGAACTGTGTATCGTATCTCGTACAGGATGGATCGAGACTGAAAAATATGGGATTTGTTTTATGCCCGATCAATTTTAAGCAAATTTTATGACGCATATTTGAGATGTGGAATAAATTTTATCGGAATGGTTTTTTTCACATTCAGACGACTAGTGACACAAATACAGAGAGATAACGTGTATAGCCAAAAAAGATAAGGCTTTATTTCCACCACCGTCATGATTTATTGCTAATATTTTTACGGATGATGATGTTATTGGGAGTCATATGTAACACGAAATAGTTCACTGGAAGTATCTGCAGTGACAATTAAATGACCCTGTTGATTAAAAAGCAGACTCACGGGACGGAAACACCTCCCACATCCAACTGGATCGGGTTCAAACATCACGTCAAGAATTTCTCCGGTGGGGAGCCGACTCTGGGAGTCGATTGGAATGTGAACTACTTTGTAGCCTGCAGGAGGCTCACGGTTCCAAGAGCCGTGGAATGTGACAAAGGCATCACCAGTCATGGAACAGGGAAACGCGCCAGGGCTGGTGTTGCAAGCAGCACCGTCGTAGAATACGATGTCAAGGGCTGCAAAGTGGGCTGGGAGAGGGAGGGTGGGGGGCTGGTTCTGGAATTAAAAGATTAATATGAGAAATGTGGAAGGAACCCCGAGTAACTCGATCAATGTGCGCTCTTACATTGCTAATATTTCTACACCAGTCGTCGGTATGAACTCCATCCTCCATGAAATCAGGCCATGCAAATTGTTCTCCACGTTCGTGACCCTGAAGCTCATCAACCGTCCAGCAGTAAGGATATCCATAGTGTGTTCCAAGAGGTTTGTCATACTTTGTTAGCTCATCGGCTGGATTGGTGTTGTGAATATCTCCACCGAGGTCGTCACGGAACAAGTCATCAGCTCCGTTTTGAACTCCCCAGAGGATGCCATCTTGGTCGAAGCGGAGTCCGACTTCGTTCCTTAACCCATCGGCATACACCTAGCATTTAAAAAAATAAAGTTTAGCATTATATTTATTTATTTGGAAAAATAAAAATCAACCATATATTCAGAATATTATATGCGGTTAAAATACTTACCTCTCCGCTTTCAACAAAGCTAATCCCTCCACTAGGAAATCCCTCTATGTTAAATCGCTTGATTCTAGCCCGGCTCGAGTCCCTATCGACATTGGTCCCTGAGCCGATACTAACATAGAACATGCCACTCTCGTCAAATACCAGGGTTCTCGCAACGTGTCCACCTTCAGGAATGTCTTTCACGACAACTTCGGCAGCCACGGATATTCCCGTTCGTTGTCCTGGCGTGTAAGGCCATCGGTACACGGTTGTGTCACTGGATGCATATATGTATTGATTTCTGTACGAAATTTCAGGAATGTCTTTCACCACAACTTCGGCAGCCACGGATATTCCCGTTCGTTGTCCTGGCGTGTAAGGCCATCGGTACACGGTTGTGTCACTGGATGCATATATGTATTGATTTCTGTACGAAATCCCGTGTGTAAGAGCCAACCCCTCGTTGTCCACAAGAATCACAGTGTTAACTTGCCCGTTCTCCTCGTAGACGGCAGTGATCTGGCTCCGGTAATCGGATATAACCAGAATATCCCCGACGTCATCAGTGACTGCTCCCCGGGCGAAAGTAACACTGGCATATCTTTTCCGCCCTGAAGTTTCCAGTTGTGTTAAAATTTGCTTGGCCATTTGCAAGCGTTGCAACAAGTCCAAGGCAAAGTAAATATGAAATGGAACGGGCCATCATATTGGGCACATATAAAAATGAATAATGAAGTGATCAAGTGTGTCACCAGACGGTCGAGTGAGCAATGTGAATATCAATTACTTATGCTGCATGTAACGCGATTCATGAGGTGGTGCAGTTAGATTAATCTATCTTATCAGGTTTTGATATATAATAAAACCAACGATAATGCATGTAAGATGATTGATAAGTTAAATGTCAAACTTTAAAGTCCTTCTTATTTTAAAAAATACACCGACATTAATTTCATGAGCAGATTCTAAATTGCTCTTTCCCCTTCCAGTATTAGAAACGACCAAAGTGTAGGGAAACTGCGAATGAATACATAGGTAGTTCAATTACGTACTGTCGCCATACGTAATGCGGAACACTTCGCTGGACCCATCTGCCGTCACGATGAGATGTCCTTGCTGGTTAAACACCACACTCACAGGTCGGAAGCATCTTCCACATCCAACTGGATCGGGTTCAAACATCACATCCAGGATTTCTCCGGTGGGCAGCCGGGTTTTCCGGGTTGATTGGGATACGAACGACTTTATAGCCTGCGGCCGGCTCTCTATTCCAAGAGCCGTGGAACGTGACAAAGGCGTCACCAGTCATGGAACAGGGAAATGCACCTGGGCTGGAGGAGCAAACGCTGCCGTCGTAAAATGTAATTCCAAGAGCGGCATAGTGTGCTGGTAGAGGCATGGTTGGAGGATGATTCTGGAAAAAAACAAATAAATAAATGGGATTTGGTAAATTAAATCCGAGAACATTATGCTACATATTATTGGAAATAAGATTAATATGTTTCATACGTTGCTGGTATTTTTACACCATGCGTCTGAATGAATCCCATCGTTAATGAAGTCAGGCCAGGCAAACTGCTCCCCGCTCTCGTGACCTTCCAGTTCGTCCACCGTCCAGCAATACGGATAACCATAGAATGTCCCCACAGGTTGGTCATACTTTGTTAATTCGTCAGCAGGATTGGTGTTGTGGATGTCACCTCCAAGGTCATTCCGAATTAACTGATCTGCTCCGTTTTGAACCCCCCAGAGTATGCCATCCGAATCGAAGCCGATGCCGACTTCGTTTCGAAGTCCATCAGCAAAAACCTGCGTATAATAAATAAGTATTCATACTCATTGCAAACTATTTGGTAGTATTTAGCATATACATACATGTGATATCACGATTTAATTATGTACCTCTCCAGTGTCAAAATCAATTCCACCTGCAGGAATTCCACCTGTCAAGTTAAATCTCCGAATTCTCGCCCGACTCGAATCAGGGTCGACATTGCTTCCAGAGCCGACGTGAACATAAAACAACCCGTCCCTATCAAATGCTAGTGCCCTAGTTAAATGCCCTCCAAACGGGATGCCCTTTATAACGATCACAGGCGGCACGCCAAATTCAGTTCTTGACCCTGAAGTGTATGGCCATGCGAACACAGTTGTCGCACTGGAAGCGTACACCCACCCAGAAAGGTATGCTAACCCGTGATTTAATCCCAACAAGAGGCTATCCAACAGGACTTTTGTTTCTATCCCACCATCCACCTCATAAATTACTGAAATGCGGCTAACTGTTCGAGAAATCACAAGCAAATCGCCGACATCGTCAACAACCACTCCGCGAGCGAACGGTATCCCTGCATACCGCTCCGCCACGTAGTCACCAGTTGTGTTGTAGCTAGTCTGAGCACTGCCAAAGGGAGTGGCTACTAACACTACAAAAAGGATGAGAACATTTTGTAAATGCATGATTGATAAATTTCCAAGTTGAATTCCCTGCAAATGGTAAATTCTCACTGGAGCTCGGCTTGCTTGCTTGCAGTGACAAGTAATTCAGTTGCCAAATGATAAATGTGTCATCGAAATCACGATAGTGTGTGGCTTATGATATCTGGAATGTATGAATGTCTGAATTGCGATAACTCTCGGTAAAATGGAAATTGCAATTTAACGCGATGTACATTTTACTACAATCACCCACCCAAACTTTTATTCATCTTCGATTGCCCAAAACCTTCAGTGTCCTAGAAAAGATTTCTTTGTCGTTCAACACAAGCATACATACATTAGCAAGAAATAAATATTTTAAGTAAATACTTGTCCTTTTGTCATGTTGTCTAAATAAGTAATTTTGTCGCCCCTTAATTTTCATAAGTCAGCCTGAAAATTTCACTGGAAGCGTCAGCAGTGACGAACAAATGGCCATTGTCGTCAAAGACAAGGTTGACGGGGCGGAAGCATCTTCCGCAACCGACTGGATTGGGCTCGTACATAACANAAGCATCTTCCGCAACCGACTGGATTGGGCTCGTACATAACATCCAGGATTTCTCCGGTTGGAAGCCGTGTGTCTGGGTTGATTGGGATGTGAACGACTTTGTAACCAGCAGCAGGCTGCCTGTTCCACGAGCCATGGAAAGCTACAAAAGCATCGCCAGTCATGGAACACGGAAAAGCTCCGGTGGAATTGCAGGCGCTGCCGTCGTAAAATGTGATATCGAGGGCTGCATAATGAGCTGGGAGAGCAAGAGTTGGTGGCTGATTCTGTACAAAGATACATTAGGTTCAGTAATTGTGTGTCAAACAATGAATACTCAAGCTCAAACTCAAACTGAAATTATCTCGACGTGAGAAGCTCAACATACGTTGCTGGTGTTCTTGCACCAGTCATCCGAGTGAATACCGTCGGTCATAAAATCAGGCCATGCGAATTGTTCCCCATGTTCATGACCTTGAAGCTCATCCACTGTCCAGCAGTAGGGATACCCATAATGTGTTCCAAGGGGCTTGTCGTGTTTGGTTAGCTCATCGGCCGGATTGGTGTTATGGATGTCGCCACCGAGATCGCCTCGGTTAAGGTTATCAGCTCCATTTTGTACTCCCCAGAGTACACCATTAGGGTCAAAGCCTAGGCCTACCTCGTTCCTCAAACCATCAGCAAACACCTATAAAAGTTACAAACAAAATTGTATTGCAATTATCACGGCTGTAACAAGTATTTAATTAAACATTTGTGGGGGATACAAACCTCTCCGCTGTCAAATTCAATGCCTCCAGATGGAATAGTTGCAGGCAACTCAAACCTCCGAATTCTTGCCCTCTCCGAATTCTGATCCACGTTTCCATTCGAGCCAATGCTAACATAAAACTTGCCATCACTATCGAATATCAAGGTCCTGGTCCAGTGACCACCAGCGGGCATACTTTTAATAACAGTTTCAGCCGCCTGTGTAATTGGAGTACGTTGTCCGGGAGTGTACGGCCATCTGAAAACTGTTGTTGTGCTGGAGGCATACAAGAACCCATCTCGGTATGCAATTCCGTGGGTAAGAGCAAGGCTGGTGTTTTCGACCAAAATGACCGTCTCAACCTGGCTGTTCTCCTCAAACACTGACGTGATCCTACTCGAACCTCGAGATACTACTAGAAGATCGCCACCTACAGCGTCAAAAATAGCTCCTCGGGCGGCCGCTACGGAGGCATATCGGGAGGCTCGGAAGTTTCCCGAGGTTTCAAAGTCCGCCTGGGCTTTCACAAATAATGTCTTTGTGGAAACCACGACGAGAGCAACATAGAGTAAATAGGTAAACCTGACCATTTTGTCGAAAGCTATATTATTTCACCTTATGACTCTTTATGCGATGTGCTACGTTAACTGAAGATGGGACCCTGCTCGACTACACCTTTTAATATACACGTGGATGTGGATAGCAATTATATCATATTGTGTGATTACCTAGTGTCAATCAATGCCATTGCGAGGTGTTACTAATCAGGTATTAATATCCACTGAAAGGTCTAATGTATAGTATGTATATAAAAATCTCTCACTGTAGTTAGCCACTCTCGCTCAAGCCCATGTAAAAGTAAAGCTTATCAAAATGACATGTTGGGTGTTAATGCCGAATTCGAGATTATTTGATAGCCAGCAAAAGACAATATCTTTAGATATAAATTGGATCCGGGCCGACGCTGTTCGTAAATACGATAAATGGAAATGGTAGGAGGACTATTCTAAACTCGTTTATCAGGAGCTAGTTTGCCGTGGTATTTTACAATTAGCGGAGGATTCCTTTTGGCTAAAGATGTTGGCTATAACCATATCAAATGTCAAATGTTAAACTATTACATAGACATACCCCGAAACCGAACAAACCTTTCGAATTATGCATTAAAATTCAGTTGGTAAGGGTATTTTGGTTGCAATCAAATGACCGAAACTGTGATGCATGTCAACGACAAAAGCCAAATCTTTTTTAATTCCCAGCGTTAGACACCTGAACAGATTACTTCGTACCCAAAGTTTTGTTATACAAAGGTCAAGGGGTTAGGCAACCTTGATTAGATTAGTAGTTGAGATTTGAATAGCATATTAATATTTAACGTGTACTCCATCCATGCGATCTTACTTCCATTCAGGAAAAATGACATTGGAAATTTATTCCTTACGTATAACTACTAACTAAAAGACAGATTCGTTCAAAAACATTTACTTATCCTTGAAACGATTTGTCTGATATTTGAAAAATAAACAGTTTTAAATAATTCAAACAAATACTCAGAGTTTTATTATAGTTGCCGTTTGTCTCGCTTCAATTCTCATCATAGGTAAGCCTAAAAACTTCACCCGACGCGTCAGCAGTGACGAACAAATGACCATTGGCGTCAAAGAGAAGGTTCACGGGGCGGAAGCATCTTCCGATACTTCCGCAACCCACTGGATTGGGATCATACATAACATCCAGGATTTCTCCGGTGGGAAGCCGAGTGTCTGGGTTGATTGGGATGTGAACGACCCTGTGACCAGCAGGAGGTTCTCTAATCCCAGAGGCATGGAAAGCTACAAATGCATCACCAGTCATGGAGCACGGGAAAGCTCCGGTGGAATTGCAGGCACTGCCATCGTAAAATGTGATACCGAGTGCTGCGCAATGAGCTGGAAGGGGAAGAGTTGGTGGCTGATTCTAAAAAACACATCAGGTTGAGCGATTACTCGTCAAGGAATCAATGCTTAATTAAACTGGCTTATCTTGACATGGGAAGCTCCACACTCCACATACGTTGGTAGTATTCTTGCACCAGTCATCCGAGTGAGTGTCATCGTTCATAAAATCAGGCCATGCGAATTGTTCCCCATGTTCGTGACCTTGGAGTTCGTCCACTGTCCAGCAGTAGGGATATCCATAATGTGTTCCAACAGCTTTGTCGTATTTGGTTAGCTCATCGGCTGGATTGTTGTTTTGTATATCAGCACCGAGATCTCCTCGGATGAGGCCATCAGCTCCATTTTGGACTCCCCAGAGTATATCATCAGAATCAAAGGCTAGCCCTACCTCGTTCCTCAAGCCATCAGCAAACACCTAGATTGTCTAATAATTACTACGGATGGGAGGTGTAATTTTTGGATATTTAGGGATTAAACATTTTCAAGGGATACGAACCTCTCCGTCTCCAAATTCGATGCCTCCAGCTGGAATCGTTGCAGGTAACTCAAATCTTCTAATTCTTGCTCTGCTCGAATCCGGATCCACGTTTGCATTCGAGCCAATGCTAACATAGAACTTGCCCTCTCTGTCGAATATTAACGTCCTCGTCGAGTGACCAGGAGCAGGCATGCTTTTAATAACAGTCTCAGGCCCCTGGATAATTGGAGTCCGTTGTCCGGGAGTATACGGCCATCTGAAAACTGTCGTTGTGCTGGATGCATACAAGAACCCATCTCGGGTTGCAATTCCGTGGTTAAGAGCAAGGGTGGCGTTTTCTACCAAAATAACCGTCTCAACCTGGCTGTTCTCCTCAAACAGAGAAATTATCCTACTCGAACCTCGAGATACTACTAGAAGATCGCCACCAACCGCGTCAAAAATAGCTCCACGGGCGGCCGTTACGGAGGCATATCGGGATGCTCGGAAGTTTCCCGTGGTTTCAAAGTCCGCCTGGGCTTTCACAAATGTCTTCGGGGTAAGTGCGAGAACTGCACTAAGGAAATACATAAACGGGACCATTGTCGAAAGCTATATTAAGTATTTTACCTTATGACTCTTTATGCGATCTGCTACCTTACCATAACTGAAGATAGGACGCTGCTCGGCCGAACATTTTAATATACTTAGGGACGATGTCGCATTGTGATTACCGTTATGTTTAGTGGTTTATTTGTGGTGTCAATCAATGTCATTGTGAAGTCTCACTAATCATGCATTAAATTCCATTGAAGGATTCAGTGTAGTATTTAAAAAATCTCTCACTCAACCCCAAACAACATGAAAGCTTATCAGATTGACGTTTGGGTTATTTTCGAGCTCGAGATTACCTGTTATGTCCCAGCAAGGTTATATCTTTAGATTTCATGTAGCTTGTCCGGCCAGCGGTGAACGCGATGACTGGATATCATTTAACGTTTTTAAATTCTTTATGCCGATTTATATCAATGCGGAGGATAATTTTTTGGGTAAACGTGTTGGCTCGAACCATGTCGAATGCCAAACGATTATTACATATCTCGAAAACAAATAATAAAAGGTTTCGAATTCTACTTCAAGCATTCAGTTGATATGTGTATTTGGTTGCAATCAGATGACCCGAACGAACTACGATGTGTGACAATAAAACTACTACCGATTCCCAGAAGGACAGAATTTTTTGCTTCCAATATTCGTTATGGGATTGATTCGGGATTGGTTTTCCGCCAAATCGGTTAAAGGTCAAAGGGTGCTCCATATATCATTGCAAACGTTTGTATACAGGGTGGCCCGACATGTTTCTATCAAACTTCGTATATGGATGTTAGAGATATAGTAGTATATAATATATTGGCATTTGCCCTCCATGCAATCCGCTTGTACATATAATCCTTCTTCCGTATGGGAATAATGACGCCAAAACTGGATTACTCAAAGGAAATACTAAATAAGTAACAGACAGATTATGGAAGTTGTTGGTATTTGCTTTGTATTTGTAACAGTCTGTCTGATAAGTAACATTTAAAATAAATAGGTTTGAATAATTTAAATGAATGTTCAGAGTTGTATATATAGTTGTTCTTTCCACTCCCTTCAATTTTCATAAGTAAGCCTGAAAACCTCACTGGAAGCGTCAGCAGTGACGAACAAATGACCGTTGTCGTCAAAGACAAGGTTCACGGGGCGGAAGCATCTTCCACAACTTGCTGGATTGGGCTCGTATCATAACATCCAGGATTTCTCCGGTTGGAAGCCGTGTGTCTGGGTTGATTGGGATGTGAACGACTTTGTAACCAGCAGCAGGCTGCCTGTTCCACGAGCCATGGAAAGCTACAAAAGCATCACCAGTCATGGAACACGGGAAAGCTCCGGTGGAATTGCATGCGCTCCCGTCGTAAAATGTGATACCGAGGGCTGCATAATGAGCTGGGAGAGCAAGAGTTGGTGGCTGATTCTGAAAAAGAAACAAATCAGGTTCAGCAATTACTTGCCTATGTTGAAGAATGCATTTAGGTACTCGAATTGAAATGATCTTTTCGTGGGAGTTCTACTGCTCCACATCCACATACGTTGTTGGTGTTCTTGCACCATCCATCCGAGTGAGTGCCATCATTCATAAAGTCTGGCCATGCAAATTGTTCCCCATGTTCATAACCTTGAAGTTGATCCACTGTCCAGCAGAAGGGATATCCATAATGAGTTCCAACAGCTTTGTCATATTTGGTCATCTCATCGGCTGGATTGGTGTTATGGATGTCACCGCCGAGATCTCCTCGGTTGAGATTGTCAGCACCATTTTGGACTCCCCAGAGTATACCATTAGGGTCAAAGGCGAGGCCTACCTCGTTCCTCAAACCATCAGCAAACACCTATAAAAGTTACAAACAAAAAATTGTCTAATAATAATTGCCACAGATGTGACAAGTAATTAAACATTTTCTGGGAATACGAACCTCTCCGCTGCCAAATTCAATGCCTCCAGATGGAATCGTTGCAGGTAGCTCAAACCTCCGAATTCTAGATCTGTTTGAATCCCGATCCACATTTCCAGCCGAGCCAACGCTAACATACAACTTGCCATCTCCGTCAAATACCAAGGTCCTCGTGTCGTGACCACCACCAGGCATGTTTTTAATAACCGTTACAGCCGCATCAGTAATTGCAGTACGTTGTCCTGGTGTGTATGGCCATCTGTAAACTGTTGTTGTGCTGGATGCATACAAAAATCCGTCGTGGTATGCAATTCCATGGTTAAGAGCAAGGCCAGCGTTATTAATCAAAACGACCTGCTGAACCTCGCTGTTCTCCTCAAACACTGCTACGATCCTGCTTGAACCCCGAGATATGACTAAAAGATCTCCACCGCCACCAGCCTCATCAAAAATTGCTCCTCGAACGGCCCCTACGGAGGCATACCGAGAGGCTCGGAAGTTTTCCGCGGTTTCAAAGTCCGCTTGGGATTTCACAAATGTCTTCGTGGAGAGCACGAGAGCAACACAAAGTAAATATGCAAATCTTGCCATTGTGGGAAACCTGAATTACCTGAATGATATGATTCTTTATGGGGTGCGCTGTGTCAACTGAAGGTAGAGCTCAAGCCGGCTGAACACTTTTATGTGGACAGAAATAGCAATGGTGTCGCATTGATCTTGGTGGTTTGGGAGTTTGTAATGTCAATCAATGTCATTGTGCGGTGTTACTAATCAAGCATTATAATCCATTGAAAGGTAAATTATGTAAGAGTCCAAAAATGTTATTTATAGTGACTCACTCAGCCCCATAGACAATAACACCAAAAGCTTATCAGGATGACGGGGAAGAGTGGTGATAATGAAATTGAGAGTATTTATTATTAGCAATTAAAATGGTAAGTAACTTTTAGGCATGTACATAATAAGTGCTATATCCTTCTCGGAAGGTAATCATGTGAAGCATCAAGTGCCAGATAATATCCTTTATCCTTTATATCGTTATACACTCTATATACTGAACAATAAAATAATTTGACATTTACATTTCTTATCAAAACGTGGCAAAGAAGAGACTTGTAAAAACTGCTAGCATTCCAGGGCGTCTGAAAAAAGACATTTTGCAACTTTGTATTTTTTAACATTACTATCAAGTACACATAGGTTGAAATGAGGAAATAGGTAAATAACTTACAGCAATGAAGAATCCGAACCCATAGTAGTTGTCGGTGGGGTAGGCCCTTCAGAGGGGGAGTCGGATGGGGGGAAAGTGGGAATAATCATTTCATTTCCATACTTAACCCGAATTACTTCATTAGTCTGATCCGCAGTTATAATCAAGTGTCCATTGAGAAAGGCAAGATCCACTGGACGGAAGCATTTTCTCCCGCAGTTTTTCGGATCTGGCTCATACACCACATCCATAATCTTCCCAGTGGGTAAACCAGTGGTATTATCAATCGACAAGCGAGCCACCCTGTATCCCGCTGGAGGGTCTCTATATTGTGACCCATGGAATGCAACAAATGCATCCCCCTTCATGGTGCAGGGGAAAGCTCCTAGATTTTCGCAGGACTTCCCGTCGTAAAACGTAATCCCAAGTGGAGAATAATGAGCTGGCAGGGGGAGGGTTGGAGGAATATTCTAACACAAAAAAAAGTTTCCCATGATTCAGTATAAGTTCTCACCTGAAATCAGACTGATGATGATAACATCTATAAACTTACATTTCTCTTGAGTTGGCAGTACGCATCATTAGCTTCAAGGCCAGGCCATGAGAGTTGGTCTCCTCTGGCATGATACTTGATATCGTACACAGACCAGCAAAATGGATAGCCGTAGTTTGCTCCTGGATGGTAGTCGAATCTCATCAGCTCGTCTGCCGGATTCGTGTTTTGAATGTTGCCCGGTCCCAAGTCGGGCCTAGTTAAATTCTCAGGAGCACAGTCCACGCCCCAAAGGACATTTTCCCACAGCGCAAGACCCACCACGTTTCTCAGCCCTTGTGCAAATATCTCTCCGTCAGTGAAGTTGTGTCCTCCGCTAGGAAGTCCCTCTTTGAGGTTGTATCTCATAATGCGGCCCCTCGCCAGACTATTGGTAACATTGTAAGTAGATCCGACGCTTACATAAAGGTAGTTTCGATCAAAAGCCAGCGTCCTTGATTCATAGCCGTCCTGGCTCGGTATGCCATTGACTATTACTTCCGGTTCCCCACTAACAACCTTTCTCTGACCTGGATAGTATCCCCATCTGAACACCGTGTTTGGAGAGGAAACGTATAGATATCCATCGCTATATGCAAGTCCACGTACTAATCCTAGGTCGCCTCGGCTAACTATGTCTGCCGTGCTGAGCCTCCCATTTTCCTCATATATTGTGTACACGTGGTCAATTGAACCAACAAGAATATTGCCGGCCTGATCCACAAGAATCCCTCTGGGACTTAAGATCGTACCCACCGGGAGGGACTCGACAGCGTAATAGGGTGCGGTTTTAATGGTGGCTTGGGAGTTGACTGTGGCAATCACCGCCAAAATAAAGGCAAGAAGCTTCCCTGAGATTACCATTATGTAATACTTAATACTTTTTGCTTTACGAAAAAGGTCTGTCTTGATTAATATGCAATATACAACTGATTGGATTCAGAGAGGGAGTCCTGCAATTTTTATACACGCTAATGTTGTGTACACGATATCTCAATTCAATTTAGCTATACATAGTAAAACAAATATTTAGCTGGACAAAGTTATGATGACAATGTCAATGACTCGTCAATAATATTGGATTTACTCATAAAAGTATCAAACATCACTTGTTTATTTGCTTAATGACCTATCCTGATGCATAATTTGTAAAACTACAAACAAAAGTATGCTTTGTGTGGACTAGCTTCCGCTACTGTGTTCGCCGTTTATCATTGACACTACGCATTTTATCATCTCCAAAGGTCAACGATACTCTCGTCTGGAAAGTTAGTTGTCACAAAATTAATGGCAAACACGTTCCTTTCCTCTTTCCATTACAAATCTCCACCACTTTTCGTGCGACTTTTGGTTCCGCTTCGACCACCACTAACCACCCATTAGCAATGCTAAATACAAAGTCAAGTGCTCTTTATAGCCATTTTTTGATAAGGCAAAATTACGTTTTTACATTTTACCTCACCACCATATTGCCATATACAGCCTTCATTTTCGCTTTTTCCCCAAACATCCACCTCCAAATATGTTCGCTGTTGGCGAGAGGTAGATAAACTGCTCCCATAAATCATCCACATTATTCGCATAAATAAACAGAGAAACACACACAAGTTATATCTTTGAAACCTTTTCGTCCGTTTTAGTTTGCTACAGTTCTCTGCTTGTATTCCTATCTCCTCGCCTTGAACATCCGCGAGGGGAACGACGTTTGTTTGTCTACGGTCATTAGTGTAGTCCAGTGGTATTTTTTTGTCCAAACTGGATCGTATTGTGTATCCCACAAGGAATAAATTAGAGTTGTGGTGTGTTGCCGCAAGTGATAATGATAATGATGAGCATCAGCATAAAGTCCACAAATCATTACAAGAAAAAGGGGACATTTTATATACCTGTGTGCGCTCTGCGCGCTGCTCTATCACCTTTTATGCAAAATAGAACACAGCGCATCATATCCACTCTCATCATAAATATCCTGGCTAATTCAAGTATCGCCCAAAATGTTCCCATAATGCAATATAGTTTATATACATACACCCAGGTCACATTAATCAATCCCGACACCCTGGCCTGCCAACTGAGCCACTGATTTTGACAACTTTACGCTTATTTATGGCTTGTTAAACGCTCAAGTTCAAGTTTCCTCTTGAAGAATTGAAGGGAGATGAGATTGGGTGCTGTCGTAAAATACAAACAAGACTTGTTCATGCTAACATGAACAATAACAACATCCCTTTTTGTCCTCGCGTTCTCCTCCTGAGTATATACATATACCCATTCATTCTCTGCACCTATTGTACCTACCTATCCACATAATATAATAATATCATTTTACATTACATAAAAACTTCTTGCCAGCCAGTTCTGTCTGTGCACGTTACACAGTGTACATACACGCGTATTTTGTTAATAGTGGATTCATTCAGCGATTTTCTCTGGGTGATACTATCTCTCTTTTGACGTTTCACATTTCACCATCAACTCATTCTTCCTCCTTCTCGTTCTGTGTCCTGCGCACTCAGCAGAGCAACTGATTACAATAATTATTGTTAGCGTACGAAATTAAGTGCTCTTTTTGGCACACGTTGTGTATCCCCGATAAAAAAAAGGTTCTTTGATTGGGATTTGATGTGAGCAAATGATTTCCGACAGGGGTTTAAAAAAAGAGTTTTACGAAGGAAAAAAATCCTACTTTTTCAAACAAATACTCATCATCATTAAGCACTCCATATTAATATACTATGTTTGTGGTTTTCATGTTGATGTTGGTTGGGCTGCGTTGGCTTTGGCTCGTCTCACTGACTAAACTTGACTTTGCGAACCTATAAACTACAAACCTTGCTGCTGCGAGTCTTTTATATATGAAGTAAGAGAGATATGATAACAATTAGTTTGTCTAAACCATCAAAACATATTTTATTACTGTCAGATTCGTATATTTTGGTTTCCCTTCTTGCCTTCTTGTGTCAGTTGCGTAATGAATTCAGGAAAGCTACGTTTTTCAGTCGGGGTTTCCTCCTTTCAAGATTTAATGCAGTGATTCCCAGGCTATCAGTCACACTGAGAGTAAAAAAAAATGTTAGGAAAAGGAGTAATCTTAGAAAAATACATGAACACGAGTTTTTTTTGTAGGTAGTCAGTCGTCTCGCTACCAATGTTTACTTAATTGTTTCAAGTTGAGCATGCAGATTACAAATGGGATAAGAGGAGGGGAGAAGGAGCTGATGATCACACGATGTGAATGTGAGCATGTGGCTACGTCAGTTGAGAATGAAATTATTAATGATTATGATACCAGCGTTTAAGCTCATTCTCAGCTTTTTCACAAAAAAAATAGATCAATATTTAAGATATTTGCATACGCAAAGGGCATTTAATGGGATCGCAATCGAGCTGTGCTGTTGTGGCTTGTTGGATTCCAAAGTTATGTATAACGCTGCTCCATCCAAATCCAAGTTTAATGCCAATTTGATTTGGTAATGATAATATATATAAGGTATGCGGGTTGGGTATATACACACAAAAAAATTGTAAGGCGCATCAAGTGAGAACATTTTGCTCAAGGTTGATTATCCACCGAGATAACGTCCACGTTGTGAAATGTGTTCTTGACTAGAGCATAATCCCTCATTTGTCGATTCACATCCAAACCACTAATTATTCCAGGTGGAATGATTAATTAGTTCAACTTTATATCTACCTACCGGTAGGCAAATATCTTTCTTTACCTACATTCTCAAATGTCGGGGAATTTCAGGAAGATGTTGGATTGGAGCTGGTCTGCTGCTGCATGATGCTCAACAGAGTGCCTGTTGAGATAGTGCCTGTTCACGTGGAAAGAATAAAATGCTAATTAGCCCAAAGGTAGTAAAATGATAACAGGTAGATATTCCCTAATACAAATCACAACATTTCAAGTAATCAAAGAAAGACAGTAATTTATTTTTGCTCAAATGGGGAATCATCAGTTATATATATGAACACAAAATGCGCACTGAGCTTTTAGGTACAAGACTGAAGCTGTAAATGTGAAAAAAAAGTTGTATGGTTTGGAAAAAGGGAGGCTTGCCAGCGTCTCTCTCTCACACGACGTCTTTGTTTTCAAGGCAAGATTTTGGCATCTAGTTGTAGAGCTACTAGAGCATGTAGGTTTTTTTGCATCACGCAAATGCAGTATGGTGGCTGGCTAGACACTGCTATAGAGCAAGTGTGGTTTAATAGCATCTCGAAGAACTACCTAATTCTTCTGTGGTGGCATGGTGGTGATGAGAGTTTTGAGACAAAAAGACAAGGGAAGCCACCCAAGTGTAATAACTAGTCTTGGGATAATTTCCTAGAGGTGAGCTAATTATTAGTGTATGCACCACCTAATGATAATTTTAACAGGAGAAGCTACTGTTTTCCATAAAAAATGACATGCTACCACCAACAAAGCTACACAATGTGAATTGCTGCACTATCCCATAATAGCATCTTCTTGAGCAAATTTATTCATTTGTATGTTTGTCTAGGAGGATGTCTATCCCAACTAAATATGCATATTTAGAAGTATGCACTGTACTGAAGTTATCATTATATTGTTGTGCATGCATGCACTTACTTGGTACACACACGCACGTGATTTCACAATTCCATGGTGTTTGTATATAATATGCCATTTTCAAAAAAAGAAAAGAGAAGAAGAAAAGCGTTTCAGGCTGTTCGTTGTTCCCCACCTGGCTTATTCTCCCGTCGTCTCACAGGAATTTTGCCTGTGCAATTAGTAGGCTAAAATGAGAAATAGGGAAAAGGTGTGGAATCGTTGGGAAAATTATAATAATCAAAGAAAAACGTTAGCCATTTGTTATCCTTAAATGTAGCCTCCGACTCCAGCAACTATATAGTAATATTTACACTAAACAAATAAATGAGCTCTCATCCGTCCATCCATGAATTTACAACAGGCAAATAAATGCATGGCTCCAATTTGGGTAACTAGAAAATAGGCTGTATTTATTGGAGGTACAAATCCACAAAGTGTGATTAGGACTAAAGATAAAACTAAAAAATAATGAACAGTTTGAGCTCCTCCTGAGCTTTAGCTCACACAAGCGGCGAGATAATGGTTAACAGAAAATTAAAACTTTTTT
>JAANSN010003331.1:0-19054 GCA_036850665.1 Dicranocentrus wangi | reverse complement strand
CACCACTCACTTCACCCGCAGTAGGAGAATGTGATTTTGGCGTGATCATTCCACCGGCACTGTCCACTTCCTGTACCTCGACAGATAAATCCGGAGGATGGGTTTCCGATTGGGTGAGATTCAAACCCGACATTATGATGCTCTGATGCCACTCTAAATTGTAACTAACCACTTCATGCAGATGAGCTTTAGCTCTCAAGGAATGTCTGACTACGTGGCTCTAAGCCTGACGTGGAACTAGAGCATTTTTTTGAAAATGGGGTTAAAGAACTAGTCAATAAATGGTCTTTGGTGTAAAACATCGTACAAATGTGTTCCACGGAATTCTCGTCAACGTCGGATTTTTAAAATAAATATTAAAATGTAAATACAACCAAGAAACACATGCAGAGGAAGTACGACAAAGGGAAGAGGTAGAAACACATAACTTTGGTGCATATATATGTAGTCTTGCGAAAGTGGGGATGAGAAACACGGCCCCAGCCACAGCCTTTGGTAAATAACCACCAGTACCACCAGTAAAATACTTAAATGATCCTCTTGGGGTTGAATATGATTGACATATCAGAGCCGTGCCGATCGGGATTCTTGCTTGCATAAAACTAACAATAAGAACAACGCAATCGTACTTTGCGTACGTTTTTCTGCATGGTTCCAAACTTTTCCTTGTATGTTGGTTTTGCGTGAGTATTCTTTGAACGTGCAAAATACTAAATTGAGTTATGATAGGGATGGGTATAGGGGAGGAAGGCTACATGGCAATATTGATTTTGAGCACGTTGTGTGAACACATTCAGCAAATCATAATTACGTATGGCTCAAATGTCTTAATTATTACATGAAATTTGTAAAAATGAAAGTGAAAAGTATTTTATGTTAGCCTATTGAAGAGAGAAATGTTTCTACTCTGCTGTCCTCCTCACCTCGCCTGTTTTGAGGAGAAAGCAAGACAAAGTTGGGGACACTTTATCTTTTCATTGCTGATTTGCATGAAATATATAGAAAGTGGGTCAGCACTTACAACTGCCAGTCGTAAGTCGTGACAATGCACAGGTCTGTGATGAACAACGGCAAGATATATGACTCCCAAAATGATGTAAGAGGAGTTGGACCAGAAATGATTAAAGTCGAGAAATTGTCCTAGTTTGTTAGCACAGCGGAAGTTGTAGTAGCAAATGTCCGAGTCTCCGGAGACGACAAACACCTAATCTTTTTTTTTGGAAATAGATAAAGTGGTGAATATCCTATTTTACCAGTAAGTTACCCGGTAGTAGTAAATTGCAAATTGGCAGACTGGGACAACATAGTACGGCGCTACAATAGCTTAGTGTGTAGTGTCGATAGGCTTCATTGGCATCCCTGATCATATTATCAAAGTCGGTTAGAACCTTTGGTGCCGTTCCGGATGCGGTACTACTATTTACTGAAAGGTCGTCGCAAGGAGAGCTTTCAATATTATCAGATCGCTCCCTTGTATCAGTTGCAGGTTGTTCTTGCAGATTTCTATTGCGCGTAGGTTCAACTGTAACCACGGGAGGAGCCTGGTCATCTTCCTCAATAAAAACCCCATCATCCTGATTTAAATGTTGATCACCGTCAGAAGAAGCGTTGGTTTCGTTACCATTGTGATGGTTTGCTGCTAATACATCTCTTGGGTCATTGATTATTAAATTACTTTGAAATAAAAAGTGTTCTGAGAAATGACTTAATTACAATTATTGATCAATGTAAAAATTGTGCTTACAGCATCCACTTATTTCTCCAATGCAAACTAAGACAGGCCACCCCCGCCACGATTAAAGTCACAAAAACTGGGAGCAATGTGTTCATCAGAATCTGGAAAATGCTCTGGTGAGTATACCCTTCAACTTTTAAAATAACGTTTGTATGACGAATGATGCTACCAGGTACGTCCAAATTGACGGGATTGTCAGGCCGCGACATGGGGAGCGAAAATGGATCTCTAATGGCGCACGGCCTGTGGTCACTGTGAGCCACTACCACAAGGACAAATCCTGTTGCGTAATCTGCTTTCTATAAGCTGCATTTAATATATCTTCCAGGTTCAAGGATAATTTGTATCGTCTTAAACTGTACGTACGTACCTCGACTCTTAGCACCCCGGAGGAATTTATAGTTTCCCATTGTCCTTGATAAAACACGTTTTCTTCCAAATCAAACATGGGACACTGGTCGAAGGAAAAATGAATTAATCATCAATTGTCAATCTCCTAATTCCTAACTAAATCCTGTGAGTTTACTTCGACAAAATTCGAAAACTTACCCACATGGACTGTATCGAAGCAGTTAAGCAGTAACGATATGGTTCATTTTGTGTCACTTCCACTCTCACAAATCTTCATTATTCTGAAATACATAACCGTAGAAAATGGGAGCGTTTGGGGTCACTGATACTTCCTTTGTGGACCCGTCATTTCCATTTCTAATTTTTTTTCAATGCACAAACAATTTCTGTTAACGAAAATGACGAATTTGTCCCAACTATGAAAATCACGTTAAGCATATATACGGTAACAGGAAGTCTTCCGTTTGCGAAATGTTGAAAATGTAGTCAACGTAATTTTCACTCCTTGTGCTAATTACTATCGTCATTGAAGAAGGGTTTGGAACTGAACCCGTTCCAAGTAAGCACAGCGTGCGTTCCACTTTCCTATATGTGTTCGTGAGCATCAAATCCCGTTTCCGAAATTGAAAGGGTACTTCAAATGAGGAAAGCAATACTTTGGGTTGAAGTACGTTAACATACAATGGATTCTCTAAGGTGGCAGTTTGTGTTTCCACTGCAATTCTTACATAAGTTGACTGGAATTTTGCAATCAACGTTACTTTCGCAAAAGTATACACAATAAAGTTAAAATTGGTCATAATTAACACGTACCTTTGTTATGTTTGCAGCTTGCTCAAAGTGGTAAATGTCTCCCACTTTGTTTGGCCATGCATTTCTAATTGTTCCAGGCAATGTAAAGGTTGTTCCATTTTTGAGGATGTAGGATGAGTCTGTCGCAGAAATTATGCGAGCGGCAGGTGCAATTTCTTCTACTAGCTTTGTAATTGTAGCAGGTAAAGTTACGATTGCAAAGAACCACGTTGCCCACTTCATGATTCTGTCTGAAATGTCATGTGGAAAAAAGGTTTTAAGTACGTGACCAATTAGCGATAATAAAAACTATTAAATGAGCAATTACCAACTTGTGTAGCAAGTTGCAAGGTTAAATGCTGAAATTTTTATTGCTGTACAAATATTATTCAACTTATGCTAGCGTACTTTTGTTGACAAATAAAGCTGGATTTTTATACTGGTTACTTATTGCTTTGTTTTGACGGGATGAAGTTTGCTAACTCGCAACCACAAGTTCTACAACGTGCAATTGCAGTATAAGAGGCTTCGTCGGGGGCTAAGTGTTTACATGTATAGTGACTGACTGACTGACCACGAGTGAGCGAGAAAAGTGAGTATTTTTCTTTGTCTCAAAGAAACATCCTAATCCTAACCTAACATAGCACAAATGGAAAAACTGGTTTAACCAGAGAGATCATGCATGTGGGTTTTCCTCGTATGAGTGAATAATCCATGTGTTTCTCGGAATTCGTTTTTTAGGACCGCATATCAAGAAGGATGCTACTAGGTTTAAAACCTCACATGATCAATTTGGATTAAATTGAGATACGTACGAAGTAATAATAACAAAGTACGATTAATGTATCCTACAACGTTCATGAATCGTGGCTACGAACCGTGAAGCCAATGGTCAGGTCAACAACTCTGCTGGACAATGTCGAGATGTAAATTAAATCAAGAATTTGTACATCTGAGGATAATCCTGACCAGCTGGAAGAATATTGCCATTATTTTACCACATTGAGAAAATGCAGTATTACACTCACACACATAGTTTTTTAAACATCAAATAATGTGGTTGGCACTTGAGAGTACCGTATTAGCACTGGCCACAGGCAATTTTTTTGTCAATCGTGCTCGTACTCACAAATGTTCGTGCTGTAAGTACAATACTTACAGAATGGACTGCAGTGACGTTGAGAGTTTTGGTAAATAGTAAATTGTGCATGATCACCCTCTTCATTGGCCTTCATGGCTTCTCATCCTTTGAGATATGATGTAAAAGTGGAACTATTTTTTTATTCACTTCAGCACTGGTACATAATAATATAGCAGCATAATTTTAGCGTGTAGACGTTTCTTAAAGACTGTGTCACAGTCACACTATATCTATCACCATTATATGGGAATACAATATCCTGCAAATGTATAATCTGACTCTGATACAAAACAAGTGGTTACTTTTACTTACATTTACTAAAATATGACATAAAATTCATTACTACTATTTTTCACGTTACCGAGTGGTTTCCCCAAAGCCAGTTTTCTCCCCAGAGCAGAAGTTCGTTTTCCCCAAACAATGACATGACATGTGTAACAGTAATTTTATAACAGTTCATAACAGTAATTTCACATAAGATCCAATAGGAAATGTGTAAGTACGTAATCATATCAGCCATAACTCTCGCGGATTCGACTTGATCCAAGCGATCAATTTGCCATCATTTCATCTCACTACTTGTGAAATTGAGAAAAAATTATGCTTGGTAAAACACACTTAAGTCTAAATTATGTTATACATATAAAATTTACTATGATGTTTTATTATTTCAGACAACATTTCTGTTCACATTAACAGTCTGTCTATATCTATATGCGCTGCGCACACAATAATATTTTGAACGAACGTCATTTTATAATTGCTCTGTGTACCTTCAGAATCTTCAGGTTCAACATATTTCTCGTTCTCCTCTTCTCACCTTCATGCATAGCCACCTCCGCCAAGAGTCTGATCCAAGCAAGAACCACGCCATAAGTCATAATGTACAAAAGTCCACGCAAGTTGTCCATGTTCAAGCCAATCCTAACATTCTCATACACATCATACTTGACCTCTGCCCTTCCTTCCTGTTTTTCCCAAGCTTTTCTCTGCTGTTGGATAAAAAGGTAATCCATTTCCCTCCACTTTTCTACTAAACCCATATCCAAGCATTTCACCAAAACATTATCAAATTTTCCCCGAAGCAAGGATCCCTTCCTATACGCTATCCCAACTCCAACGTGACTAGTGGTATCCGGTGCAATTGACACAGGAGTCCGACCAAATCTGTCGCTCAATTTCTATGGAACACGTAGTTGACCGCGGATCTCCAGGAAATGCAACTGGAGTGAGTAGCATTCATGAGACGCCTGAAACACGCAATGTCATCCGGCTCCAGGGTCATCCGCTCAAAAAGCCTTTTGAATGTAGGACTCGGCGAGGACTTTATGAGTGAGTATGCAGCCCCTCGGAGGTAATGCAAATAAACTTGATAGCTCGGAGTTTCCGCCAACTCGGAAAATGTGACTGGCACGGGCTCCGCGCTTGGAAAGGCAAGAAACGTCACCAACTTGGATTTATAAGCTGTTGTGATAAGTAATGCGTAAAGTAGCCAAAATCCTAGGAACGTTCGGGTTGCAGACAGCGATCTAGAACGAGGAACTTCCTCCTCCTGCTCGAGAAGTGTTCTGAAAATGTAGAAGATAACATTCGCGTGTTTAACTTTGAGTAGAATCTTGAAAATCCCAAAGGACACGCCAATTGACGAAAGGACAAGTGGCCAAAAGGTGAGCTTAAATGGCTTATAAACAGTTTCCCAAGAGTAAATAGGCTGCGGAAGTCCCGTTGTAAATGTGAGCCGCTCGTAAGAAATGTGGACGGAAAAAGCGAGGATTTTATCTCGTTGGTAGATTTGCCCACACAACAAGCCAAAGTCAGCCTGGCCACTGAGCACATCTGCAATTTCCCCTGTCCACGATCCGTTTGGGAGCTGCGTGCCCGCCCCACCTTCATGCAAAAAATCATTAGTCCGCGTTGCGGCTTCCAGTGGTTGGGCCGTGATTGACGGAGTTCCACTAACCATGATATCAAAGTGGGGACGCTGACAGAGAACTCCTTGCCGTGGAAGGTTTCTAGGGGGTCTGGAAATTGAAAGTTAGTCTGGAGTGGAACTCTTGTTGAGGTCACTTGACATCCAGGACAAAAAATGCAAGAGCTGTAATATATAAATGTTTGAGGATTGTCGTTGTCGGACAATGACACAATTCCAACTTTGTTTTTTATTGAGGGTGCCACTACCTCATTTTCAAAAATTCCTTTAATTGCGTTTCCACTTTTGGAATGAAATATGAAATGGTCGGTTTCCACACTTATAAAGCCTGTCACATTCAGGATCTTGGAAATGACTTCATGTACTGCATTGGGCGTCTCAGATGCCTGGAATATGACAAGGAAACACCGCCGCTTGAATTTGCTAGTGACGTGAGCAAGCGGTTTCCTTGTGGTACGAGCCAAATGTTTTATTTCCAAAATATAGTTGCCACTGCTGGTCAACATAGACAAATCTGTAGAGGAACCTCTATTCAATTGGTTATCTTGGAAAATCACATTTGTGCAGTGATGCAGATTATTGAGAAAGGCAATGCTTCTAATAATTTGTCCTGTGCTATCAAACTCTTGAGAGAGACAATGATAACTTTGAATCATACAAATTGATAGCACATACTGTAAACGTATTTCAAACGACAAATACACATACAATTTCATTGGACAAAACTACATTATGCGCATAAACTTAAACATGAGTGTCTTCGCTTTCCCCAGCACATACTGACTGCCAAATGGAATTTAGCGTGAACATCATCTTTGCCGTAGTAAAAACGAACTGGGGAATTGAAAAATCCTTGAACTGAGCCAAACCATGTCGTTTTATTTCTGGCAGCCTACACCAGTGAGTAATTCAAAATGGAATAGAGTCAGTGACAGTGACAACATGACATTGCTATTAACCTAAAGGCAAAGGACGACAGCTGACAGTAAGTGAAAGTCCTTCGAGATGACAAACTTCATTCCAGTTACTCCATGAAAATTGCAGAAATATTACATAAAATTTAGAAAGAATGCAAAAAGGGTTTTTCCAGATGAGAGGGAGTGTCTGGAATTAAAAATCTTTCAATCCGACATAATATAGCTTGCCACTTCATAATACCAATTGTCCCTTCCAACATGTAGTAAGTCATTGTCATAATAGCAATGACAGAAGATGTTTGCAATTTTAGCCGAGCTCAACGCATAGACTTTCCTAAAATATTGAATGTCAGGCTAAATTTCAAAAATTCGCAGATAAGGGTTTTTGATTGAGGTTCAATACAATCTAACATGCATCGAATTAACTAATGTCTTACTTTTAGAGAAAAAGTCCTTCTAACAAGCATACGTCATTAGCTCGGGGCGTGTAGTCGTACTCTTCTTAAGTCCGATAAAAAATTCCACACGATGTTCCGCGTGCGTCCTTGTGGTTATTCGCATACGTAATTGAGTACGGCAAGTATTGTAATGAGTGGCTATAAAAATTTTATGTCTAATTCTCGCATAGGTACGTGTGTGGTCACTGTCACGACTGACGACACTGCCACTATGATGAAGGGCCTAATACTGAGTATTCCGACTCTGTAATGATCGTGTAAATACTTCTAATACTTCTTCAAGACAGCCTCAAAGGTAACATACTGCTTATTCTGGGGCGCCTTTACTTTATGGGTCGTAGGAAATATAAATGTGCCGGTTAACAAATGCATGTAGAGTGAATGCAAGTAATCCCATCCTCCTCCTTCTCGGGTTTAATAACGGAATACCTCGTAGGGATCGAATCCATTGGTGTTAGTTAAGGGGAATTCAGACATATTGTTCAAAGTCTGGGGATTCCCATTAATGAAATAGCTACAGTGTCGTCGTTGTCTCCTCCGTCCGCGTAACAATAGCCTCCTCCTTATCTAAACACGCTTGTGTCGTCACTAGTTTGATACTTTGACTGGTGGAATACGTAGTGGAAATATTGGCAGTACTGCACACACACAATCCCATTCCGTCCTTCAACCCAGTAATACTGAATTGGAGTTTATCGTCTATCGAATTAATAGATTATTAGAGGTATGTTGCAAAATGAATAACTGGCAGTTACTGAAAACTGGCACGGATGATCAATTTCGATGCACAATTTCTTGCATGATTGGGGCAAGTTATACGTATTAAGACGTTACATTAGAATGGAGAGTTGCGCCAAATTGATGTCACATTAGACGAAGTTATGCATATTTAACAAAACAAAAATACGTCAAAGAAGATTAACGACTATTACAACCTGTTAAAGTATAAATTAAAATTAAATTAATGTATAAACATACAAGACATGTATATAAATAATAGAAATAGACTAGTGCATTAAATTGTTTTTGTCGGGTTTGCTTGGAGCGGAGGTGGAGAAAGCTAAAGGTTTGGTTTGATGAAAACATATGTAATCTATGGAGTCTTACACGAAATTCAGCTAAATACGTGTGACAACAGACAATTAATTTTGATTGTCCCTGCCTTCTTGTGAGGTTGTTTGCACAACGCTTTGTCAAACATTCGAAGTCATGAAGTGAAGATAGCGAAGTGAAAGCACAAAAGAAATTCAACTGTTCTCTAACTAAATTTATTCGAAACCGCATATTCATAATAATTGTTTATTTTTTTCTTCATCACAATTCCGTCTGGCTGCTGGCATTCAGGTAATCTTTAAATTAACTAACTGTAAGATTGCAATTACAATACAGCAATGCACAACTTTCTCGAACGTTACATTTGTGTTTGCGAACTCAGGCGAAGGTGAGGGAGGCGGCAGGTATTAAAAAATATTACTGCTGATTGAATTAAGCATTAGCGCACGCAATGAGTTTTCATCGACAATGTGTCCAGTGTCCACCAGGTATTCCATTCACATTTCCCTTCGATACTTGATTAGTAACAGACATAAACATAAAATACTATGGCAGACCAAAATAAGTTTCTGTTGTTGTTACTACTGGTTCAGTTCATAACTATTTCAAAATTCCAGCGGGCTCAATCCCTCTCTTCACATTCCTTAGCAGAAAGTATCATTAACAGTGTGCAGGAATTGAATCGCTCATCCTGCTATTTGAGACTGATAGAAACGCCAACGCCTTTAGTTCTTTCAGCAGCAAAAACTGGTATTCCTTACGGACTCACGCAGTTCAACTACACGGTCTTCAAGAAACATGCTCCAAGAATTCGGAAAAGGTTTACCTTTTGGTGCTCCACGACCGTTATATTTATTTTGAATGATGCCTCGACTCAAGCCGAACTGCTGAGTAGGACCAGTTACACGGAGGAAGGCAGCTTGTACATGTTTCTTGGAAAAAACAAAACTCTGATCGAATGGGCTTTAGGCAACGTTTCGAAAGAAGTAATATACAAGATTGGGTTATTCATGCGACCCAATTCAAAAATAAGCTTTACTTCCGAACAAGGGGGACATCCACGAAGCTTAAAGTGGTCCACCAACTTCCCAAAACATTACCTCGAGCGACCCCCCAGGGATATTTTGAATGGCCATCTTGTTAACGTATTTTACGTACCAATGCTGCCTCTGATTGGCAGAAACGCTAATGAGCAAATTCACGGAGCATTGCACTCCTTTCTTCAATCCGTGTCTCGTGTCACCAACTCCTCCCTTTGGTTTTACACCAGGGCCGATGGATGGAATAGCACGGGCAAAGAATTGAAATCGGGCAGGGCAGACCTCTGTCCAGCAATAATACCTTCATATAGTCAGCTAGATTCTGTCAGCGTCTCTTCACCAACCCACGCAATGGCCTTGATTTTTTGTGTCTACTCCCCGGAAAGCGAATACCACTGGATGGAATTAATTTATCCTTTGGGATCCACCGTCTGGATTACGATGATACTGACTAACCTTCTCTTTGTTGGAATCATTTTTGTGGAAATTTCCCGGAGAAAGATGTACCCCACAAGAGGAACATTTGCCAGGTTGGAAAAGGTTTTCAATTTGGGATTCCGATTTTACATGGAGCAACCCGGAAAACTTCAAGAGGGAAATTCTAGTCCCACCTTAAGTGGGCTGCTTATTCTGTGGACCATATTTTGCTATTTGATGGGGGCCGCCTACAAAAGCAAACTGCATGGAGTTCTTCTCATTCCTACTGAACCTGAGGTCCCCACAACGTTAGCACAACTGCATGAAGGTGTAGGAAAGGATTATAAGGTTATCATGTATTCTCGTGGGGCAACGGCCGGTGTCCTGATTTCATCTTCTGCCAGCAATTCTATGATTCGTGGGGTTGCCCGAAGGATGACGGTGACCAACAACTTGTTCGAGTGCCTAATTTGCGCGAGCACCACGCGCTGTGCTTGCGTTTCATGGTCGAATTACTTCATCGAGGGCATCATGACCATGGGCCCGTCTTCAACAAACATCGAAGCCACAACCTTTTCAAGTGACCCATTGTGGACTGTTCATTCTAGCATGGCCTTCAAGCCGAATTCTCCGCTTAGGGGGATATTCAATAGGTTTTTGGGGTTCGCCAAGGCCTCATTTCTAATCGAGCGATGGAGTGAAACATTCGAGTATGGCAATAAGGTTCAGAAGCATGACAAAGGCGCGGACAAGATTACCGTGAAAGGGTTGGTAATTGTGAGGAATGTTAGAATACGAAAGGGACAGTTTAAGGCGATTCGACTTGAGGATTATTACATTGCATTTTTTAATTTCCAATTTGGACTGCTAGTCTCCATGATTTGCTTCATTGTAGAATATTGCATGTATAAAGTTTAATATTTAATTCCTCTGAACACTAATCACACTAATCCATTGAGGTATTGCTGTCAGTGTCAATCCACATCGTCAAGCTGAAAGAAGGCTGTGTAAACATGTCAACATTTCGGAGAAATAGAGTTGCAAATGGTATAACTAACCAGCAGCCTTCTAATTTTGTAAATTGGCAATAGTTCGTTATGTCGTTTTAATAACTACGTCGCCATTTGCCGGGAATATCTCCCATAAGGTTTTTATGTGTCATTACTATCGGGTTACTGTTTTGGGTTACTGGCTGGGTAAATAATTTCATATAAACTTAAAGGTTAGTTGACTTGCGTGAATAGAGAAAGCCACATATCTTGCGATTGTTGTTTATTATTACTGTCAAGTTGGACCACCGTCCGAATTAGATTCCACTTAAAACCTAATAAGAACTGTATATCTATTTATTATTTATGCATTTATATAATGGATTTAGTCCACATATAGCTTAAACCTGTTTGAAGGAGCGAAAGGGAACGGCAGACAATTTAAATTCGGATGGAAATTAATAACGAACCAGCAATATTTGTTATAATTCCGAGAAGAGTTAGCGATGTAATTTTCCGTATAGCATAAAACCGCCCACATTTAACTATCTCTACTTTATAGGACTTTATCAGTTTTCGGGACAACCTACCAAGGACAGCTTTACTCTTAAAGAATTCCTCAAACTTCACGCTTTTTGCGTGCACTGTGCCTGCAAATGATGTTACAATAACCAGCGCTATTGTGCAAACGGCGGCGGTACATCCGCCAAATGCAATTGCAGTATTCAAATGCGCCAGCTTTACAGCCATTAGTATCCCCAGAAACACCATTACCCCTAGTCAACTTTTGGTAAAGGGATAGTACGCTGTGGAGTACATGCTATTGAATGCGTTTATTAATATTCGAAGCTTAGAGTAAAGGTGGAATTGAGCCTGAAGCTGACTCCCATTTCCGTTGTGGGATTGCCTCAAGAGAAATGTCATCACAGTGGTGAAAGTTTGGATGCAGAGTAGCTGGGTGTACATGTGGAGAAAGAAAGCTCCACCACAAATGGCTATTGACCACACATCCGCAACTAGTCCGATAACAGTGGCAACCAATTCTGAACCAATTGTTAGCCTGAGGAGCCCATAAACAGTACTCCCGAAAGGAAATGCTTCTTTCCGGAAGAAGATGAAAGTCGGGATTATCACGAAAAAAGTGCTCACGGACAAATTGTAGCACACTACTAACTGAACTTTTAACCTTGTGGAACGAGAACGATCAAATAGGCACGGAGCGAGGGCTGAAATTGAAAAAATAATAAGTAATAAGTTTGGATGGTTTATTATTTTACGAATTTCAGTTTGTTCTTGTAAGACATATATTTAAAACATAAACTTACAGGTCTCAAGTTGTGTATTTAAAAGTACTGCCCCATTTATAAGCTGTATTAACTCCTTCCTGTAAAAGATAAATACTAGGTGGGTAGCCACAACTAGGCTGTACCCAACACAATAAAATGCATGAAATGACACTTTGATTACATTTCTATTTTCTGAATCCTTTCCCCACAGGGGAATAAACAGAACGAATATCTTGACAGTGTGAAGAATTCCTGATGACACGCCAATCTTCCAGACTTGAAATTGAAGTCGGCCTGAAGGACCGATCGTATAATCTTTGCCGTCTCGGCATTTTCTGATCTTGTAGGGGAAGGAACCAATCACGTAGAAAAAGTTGAGGAAAGATTTAGCAACCCGTTCCATATCCAACGGTTATTAGTTACGCTACGAGAAATGGTTTAACTGGGTAATTTCCCGATACGGCACTGCATGGTATAGTTTGAGCCTAGTATCTGACGCTATTTTCGTGCATGTCCTCTAGTACTGAAAATAACTTTGGATATGTCGGGCAGTTGTGCTAATTGGAATCTTATGCTATACTAATTAGTATATACAGCTGGACAAAATATTCGATTTTGGTTTTAATCATTGGTATTTGCCAGAGTAGACTATGCTATAGATAATCACACATGACATTGGTCACTTTAATGGACATACTGTACGTCATATACTTTGAGAATGTGAGAGAATATGTTCTGAGCATAGTTTCATCTAGTTTCTTTCATAAATACCACATTGTGTGTATATTTGTTTGACCTAGCCAGATCGGATCGAAATAGTAGTGGCTTTTATTACTTTTTCTGGAACCAACTGATTGTAAGTCTGAAGTGAAGGGGGATATCTAGGCCAACATACTAAAGGCCGAGTTTTACGAGGAAATACGCCGCTAGATGGCACCGCTCGTCGGGGAAGATCCTGTGTATTTTATATGCACCCCCGACAGGTGCTGCCGTGGATTTTTTCGGCAACCTACGCGTAAAATCGCTAAACGTGCGGCCTTTAGTATGTGGGCCTAGGGGATATACACCAATCGAAACCAAGATTCATATATTTAGTTAGCAAAGTCTTTTGAACAACTTAAAAAGCTTAGTGACTTGAAAAACTGTGTCTACCAATTCGAATTCATGCGTGCATAAAAAATCAGCGTACCTACTCGTAGTATTGGCCAGTTCACTCGGTGTATAAGTCCGTGTAAAAATATAAGTGTGTAGACTATAATTTTATGAAACACCGCGAGTTTTTTTTAGCTTAGAAATGTATCGTTTTCTAATTTCAACAAGTTTTCTTTTAAGGTATAAAGTAAAGCAAAAGTTTTAACGTCTATATTTGACCATACATTCCTTCAGCTCAGCTTTCACTCCTTCACGAGTCGCAACGGCGCACCATTTTCGTGTTTAGTAATCTCTGTTGTTTATGCCACAACTCATTAGCAAGATCCACTATTCTTCTTGGGGCTAAGCTTTCTCTCCAGCAACTAACTTTTCAACTGGATATTACAAAATATAAAGTAACCCTTAACGTTATTTGAATTAACCGTAGACTTAATAATTTTAGCGTTTGTCTGTTCGTCGGTCTGTTTATGAAACTCAAAACTTGAATCAAATAAATATGTTGTTACGGACATAGTAAGACAGATGTCAGTCCAGAGAGGAAATGCGTGAAGAAGACAAGAGGACAAAATACGAAATCGAAAATATAAACCAAATTAGAAGCATTATTTCATTTTCTATTTCGTAAACCGCATCTTTTCCAGTTTCGCGTTAGTTTATTACCTCGCAACACACACCCCATTTGCTTCAAAGCACTAGCCACCCAGTCACCATTCTCTTTTCATGCAACTCGTTACGTTAAAAGTGTGGCCATTGTGAAACCTGAAACAAAGCAAATTACTCTAGTAAAAGTTAATGGGCTGTTCACTCTTACGATATTGTGCTACACTAAACCTTTTTCGCAGGAAAACATGCATAGCTTGTGGTTTTGAAAGGGACTTTCTTTCTACAAGACGACTACAACTTTCTTCAAATCCCAATCCAACAAAAATATCCAAGCGTATACATTTTGTCTGTGTTCATTCATCCCTAAAATAATATCGTATTTATACGCTCCGCTACTTCACAAGGAAAAAAAGCCTAACAAAAAGCATTTCCGTAGTGTATCACAAAAAATAATGCTCCTTTTTACTGCATTGAAAGCACATAATAAGAATTTTACTATGTCATCGAATATCGAGGAGTCACGAAGTGGATATATACGAACTACTTTCCGGTCGGATTGAATTTTCTCCATTTTTACATTATTGCAGTATATGATCCGCATACTCCACGATATTACATCCACTTTGTGAATGATAAACATGTGATAATGTGGTACTCAATGTAACAATAGGATTGGAATACGGTAGTAGTCAGTCTAGCCTGGTTTGTTATGAATACAAGAAGATCGAGCATTACTTAGGAGAGTCGATATTGACTCTGGAAGAGGCGCAACAAAGCTGATGTCTCTGATATATGCCTTCGGTCATATCCTTAGCTTGCTCATACACAATAACAACGCAATTTGTCTGTAAACTCATATTATTCTCCAATAAGCTTACGCCAAAAGTCATATTTGCAAGCTGACGACACTAACGGAGAAAATTTACCCCCGACAATAATGTCCATTTACCTGTTTACCCTTTGTACATATCAAGCCATGTTGTGTCACACGGAAAGTGGCAACAAGCATACAATTCCTACTAGTTCTCCATATTAGTATATATATCCCAACTTCCCCTACGACAAAATCTGAGCTCTTCTCAAAGAAAAAAGGAGTGCAACTTGGTTCCCCTATTTAGTCTCTGTATGCTTGCGGAGGAAGGAGCATCATCACTTCTCTACACTCTACCTCCATCCAAGTTTCTCTCGCTCAAGTTAATCTCTCTTTATAATCTAGCTAGCATCATTAGCAAAGCTGGTGATGTGCTGCAAGAAAAACGTGCTGGTGGGATTGAGTTAACCAAGTGGTTGCAGAGTTTTAAGATTGTCCTCTCGAGGGAATAGTGATAAAAGGATTTTTACTCCGTTTCCCTTCTTCTCATCTTCAAAGTCTCTTCTAGGTGAGGAGGTGTAATCAAGGTGGAAACAAAGGCAAATTGGTGTAATGAAAGTTAATAGGTGTTGTAACTTTCAAGTGTTTTCCATCCAAAAGAATAAGACAAAGGTGGAGAAAACAAGAGGAGTAAAAGTGGAGAAGGAAAAGTGCAAATGTCAGACTATTCTCAGGAATGGATATTGTGATAAAAACATCTCGTATGGGCATGGGCTTCTCTTCAAATTGTGAATCGCCAAAAGGGAACTACTAGTGCACTCTTATTATTGGTCTGATGTATTAAAACTAAAACGGAGAAATGTACTTTTTATTTGGGCAAGTTAATGGAATAACGACATTTTCCTTGTGATAACTACAGTTATCACAATGGGCATGATTCCCGAGACAGTGAAGGATTCCAGGGTAAAGACAGATTTGACTGGGGAATCCGGTGAAAGCGTAACCAGGCTGGGTCCCGCTCCCACATCCTTATCTCGGAAAACTTCTAATGGAAAGATATCTGGAGGGAGGGAGGTTGACAGGAAAGGGATTTGCGATGGGATTGAGAGGCAGCTGGAACATTTGGGCAAGTGGTAAGTGTGTCACGATTTCCTAATATAAACCTGACGCCAAATGTTATCCTCGCCAGATGTTTCCAATTTTGGTGCGTGGTAAAAGAGGCAAAAGAGTGTATGGATCGAGCCGTCAAATTTCCGGTCTCATCTTTACACAACTTTTGGGTGATTTGTTGACCTATGAGGTACAAATATTTCTAGGAAAAGGAGCTCCAACAAGTTTATCATGGAAAATATGCTGACACAAGATGTTCCAAAGCCAACAATTGGTGTTATCTTAGGAGCCATGTTGGCTTTTCAGTATTACGATAACCTTCACCTTTTCCCTGTAAACATTTCAACGAATTTGAGCCCCCCAGAAAGATAATGTAGCATAATGTCTCTCCAGCAGACAAGAAACAGGCTGAGCTTATTTCATCTCAAAGATGAAAAGAAAAATGGGCTACTTTGCATAATGTGATGTGATCCTGATGCTGAGTGTGCCTCGTTTGATATGGAAATTGTGAAAGGGTTATGCATACGAAATGGATTTTTATCTCCGTGAACTTTTTCATTTGTTTTGTTTTTCCTAGGTCCACATGGATGGCAATTCTCCTTGGTCAAGTGTTATCCGGGTTGATGTGCGTGTCCTCCTTTGCCACCGCGTATCTCACAGACACCCACCTAGTTCACATTCCTAATGGTAAGTGGAAAGTGATCATGTACTCATCACAAGAAAATGTAACCATCACGAAATTGATATGAGGGGCATGTTTGTTGTTTGTGGTGCTAGCATCACGTTGCTCACGTATCTCACGTGTTTTCCAAGCTGACACCTCCAGAAAAAATATTGTTTTTCTAGCTCAAAACTTCACGTTTTATTTTCTCCTTTCCGCAATCTTCACCACGATCCTGTTGTTCCGTCCAGCGGAAAGGAATTTCGTTCCTGTTTTAAAATCCCGAGGATGGCTGTACGCGTTTGTGGCTTTGACTCACGCGGAGGGGAACTTTCTCTCGGTGAAAGCATATCAGTTGACGACATTAACTTCTGTCCAGCTTTTGCAGTGTTTTGCTATCCCGACCGTGCTAAGCCTGTCTTGGATCGTATTACGAATTCGATATAAACTTGTGCACATTCTCGGTGTGCTCATTTGTCTTCTTGGGATATGCTGCCTTGTCTGGGCAGACATTGAGGAGGGGAGACAGGTACGGAAACCGGCTAGAGAAAGATTTCTCGGGGACATGCTATCCCTGTCCGGGGCTTTCCTTTGTGGGATGTCAAATGTCGCGGAGGAGTTTGCCGTGAAGACATTTGATGTTGTGGAATTCCTCGGGATGATTGGATTATTCGGGAGTTGCGTTAGCGGAATTCAGACGTGAGTTGCCGGAAAATCCCATTTCAAGCTTAAACCAGGTTATATTTCGACTGTCATATTCCATTTTCCAGAATGCTGCTCGAGTACGAATCCATCTCATCCCTGTTTTGGACACTGCCCCCAGCTCCCCTCAAATTGATGGCTGGTTATGCCTCAGCTCAATTAGCATTTTGTGTTATTTCCGCAATCGTAATAAAGCTTTGTGGAGCCACAGCCTTCAACTTGTCCATCCTCACGGGGCACTTTTACTCTCTAATTATGGGAATCTACTTGTGTCAACTTAAGGTGAGGATATAAGGACGTGACACACTTTACAAAGCGTTTTTTCCTTCTGTGATATCTCTCCTAGCAATGCCGTCTTGTTGCTTTTTGTGCATAAATATGTGGCTGCATTTGCGCCCCATATTTTCTCGACTTTCCCAAGAATCTCAATAAATTCACAATTTTCTCGGGGACCCGGAAAAATACAGACACTCCGTGGAATACAAAATGTGAGACTGTTTTTCTCGAGAAAGTATAATTTTTCCATTTTATGACAAAGCTGGCACTTTCCCGGTGAAAAATGACGTCTCCAGAGAGTCTTCCAGAGTGTTTAGTATTCTGGGCTGGTAGGGCTATGCTACTTCAAAAAAAAGTGAGACAAGGCGGAAAGGGTAATTTTGTGCTCATTTATGACTTTCAGTTCCACGCTCTCTACTTCCTCTCGTTTGTGTTGGTAATGACGGGCGTGATCGTGTTCGCCATAAAGCCGACGGAAATTGCTTCTCATATCTATAAGTAAGCTAGGGCATTGGGCATAAATAACGTGTCGAACAGTTGTTCTTTGTTCTAGGAGCATGTACAAAACATCGTGATTACCGTGACGAAGGAAAAAAATCAAAAAACGGTTCGAAGTGACTACAGACTATAGAACAAAAGCAACTTTTAGTTGCGTTATTTATGAACTGTGCCTGAAATTCCATTGCATTGTTTTGTTTTTCCTGGAAAAAGTATATGTACAAAAGGTACTTTAAAACTGGAAATGAGTAGGGTCTTGTACTACATCGCTACATGTGTATGTACTTACTCGTGTAATATAGGTCTTTAACTCGGGAACATACAACAGCACTTGATCTCGAACTAATGGCATCCACCCCAGGACCAACTTGCTCCAACATAAATTCTCGTCCGAATGCCACAAAAGACTACACAGATTCACCAAGTGCCTTCACCTCCAGTCAGAAAGGAAGCGGCTGTGACACAATGAGGAGCACGTCCGACACCAGCCCAATTTTGTGCAATTGGAGTGGCACGAGTGTGCTGGAAACGAGGACAATTTTGTGTTCCGGAAAGAATCTTCCTGTGAACGTGTGAAATTGGGGGGGAGGCTGCTGTCAGAGGAAAACTGAAGTTTCTCTGATTTATGCTGGGATTGTGTACATATTTTTTCGCTAGAAATTGGAGATTTGTTTAACGTTTATTTGGAAGTGGGGAAAATGCTTTTTTCTTTGGGGTGTTGTAGGTTGGTACTGCAAGCCAAGTTTTTGTTTTTTGTAAGAGAAAGAAAGCCTCCACAGTTACAGATTATGAGGAATGAGATGAGATAAATCAATTTTCTGTTTGTCAAGTGAAAGAAAAAATACCTACAAGCAACCCACAAAAACTTGAGAAACGCATAAATAAAGTTAATGGGAAATTATTATTAGTGTTGCGTAGTTTGTTACGAAGTCGTATCTTGTCATCCCAAACAATTGCCAATTTAATATTAATACTAGAATGGTTAAAGCAGCAAATTGATACACAATATTATTGAACATAGGTTTACGTACACCCACGCTATAGAACAATAAAAGCTATATTTCTGAAAGACTACTGGCTGTACAAGACAACACCAAAGATATGAATGACGAAGGTTACAAGGCTAAAGCCA